>JAJONR010032477.1:0-25539 GCA_029582245.1 Solanum etuberosum
TAAATTTCAAATTTTAATTCTTGTGGTATTTTCTTAATCATTTTTATATAGAAAGTATGTTACATCTAGATTGTTTTTAAAAATTACATTATTCTTAATATGGATTATCAATACAAATTTAATATGATAAATGAATAATTAAATGATTTAATAATTAATAAATTTTAAATTTTGTCAAATTAATTTTCACATGCAAAATATCCCGAATGACTATTTCAATTAATTAAAAATTGAAGATGCTTGATAAAATATTTTGAGGATTAAAATAAGTATTTGTTGATATTTCAGGAGCTAAAACAGGTATACTATTTAACAACATAAAGTCAAAATGATTTAAGAAATATTTTTGACTCTTATAAATACTTATTTTAGTATGAATTCAAGAAGTTTGACCAAAAATATGAAGGTCCAAATTTGAAAGTCAAATCACTTATACAAAGGATCTTAACTTGAAATGTAATAAATTATTGTATATAAAATTAGACCATGATTCTTAAATTTTGTAATTGAAAAAAAATAAGAAAAAATCCAAAATATTCTACTACTATTTAAGGAAAATTACTTATTATACATGAGTTGATTCTTACCAAGCAATATGATAATTAGTCACTATAAATATACTCGTGGTATCATTTTTCTACATCATATATTCTGACATTTATAAAGTAGAAGTTATGCCATGGAAAAAAAGATTAAGGTCACTAACATAGAAAGGATGCTGAAAACTCCCATTATAAATTTGAAGATTGTTGAGCTTCAACAACTGAGCGAGATCTTGGAGGAAAAATTAACGGAAGTTGAAGATGTGGTGAAGCAACAAATGGAGCATGGTATTGCATTTCCATATCAAATTCTTGGAAGTGCATTGGCTCCTTCTAGGTATGAGTAAATTTTTTTGTCAAGTTTTGATGTTGGACCAACTAGGTTTTATTAAATTTATCATATTTATGATTTGAATTTTACATTTCAGTATGTTTATCTTAATATGAAATGAAATAAAACTTATGTCTTTTATTTAGTATGTGTTAATTTTTCATTTAATTCAATGTCAATAAATGGAAAATTATCACACACTAAATAAAAGACATAAGTTTTATTTCATCTAATATTAGGATAAACATAATGAAATGTAAAATTCAAATAATATATATGAAAAATTAAACAAGACCTAGTAGGTCCAACATCGAAACTTGGCAAAAAAATTTACTCATCCCTAGAAGGATCCAATGCACTTCCAAGGATTTTATATGGAAATGCAATACCACACTCTATTTTTTGCTTCGCCACATCTTCAACTTCGTTCAATTTTGCCTCCACGATCTTGATAGAAAATTAACGGCAACAAAGATGAAAAGAAAAGACTCACAAGTGTGGAAATTTTCTCTGTATTCTTCTGAATACGCAGTTACAAGAGTCATTAAATAGAAAACCTAGTAAATAAAAAACACATTTACTCTCCTAATAATTCTGAATCTAAAATTTGACACCACTACTCCTATAGCCTAAATACTAGGAAACAACTTATTGACTCCTAAACAAATGCAACAACCTAACTACTAACCCACATCTGATCACGTTACCAATATTCCCTCCCTTAAACTGAAACATCTTTCAGTTTAATTTGCAAACGCCAAGTTGATCGCGTAGCTTTAGAAAGGACACTGGTTCCAGGGGCTTTGTGAACATATCTGCAACCTGCTCTTCACTTCTACAATAAATAAGACTAATCTTTGCATCCTTAGTCAGATCACGCAAGAAGTGATACTTCACATCTATATGCTTACTTTGTCCATGTTCAACTGGATTCTTTGAAATATTATCGCCGAAGTATTGTCACAATAAATTGGCGTTGGTCTTTCCTGCTTAAAAGGAAGTTCTTCAAGAATATTCCTCAGCCAAAATGCCTGACAAGCACATGATGTTGTAGCTACATACTCTGCCTCGGTAGTCGACAAAGTAACAATAGGTTAATTCTTTGAAAACCAAGAAATAACTCCAGAGCCCAACATAAAAACATATCCTGATGTGCTTTTCCTCTCTTCAAGATTTCCAGCATAGTCACTATCAGTGTAACCAACCAAATCTCCAGCTGCTCTCATCTGATAAAGAATTCCAAGGTCACTGGTACCATTCAGTACCGCAAGATCCTCTTGGTAGCTTATAGATGCATTTCTTTTGTACTCTCCATGAATCTGCTAATGAGACTTACAGTGTGCATTAAGGCATCCGCATATAAACACACCATTAAGGACCCTGCACCTTTCCGTTTTATATAAAGAGTATGTTCATATGGACACTTTCGAAATCCCTCCTTTGAAAAATAAGTATCTATGCAACTATACCAAGCTCTTGGAGCTTGTTTTAGTCCATATAGAGACTTTTTCAATCTAAGCACTTTATTCTCACCACCAAATTTCACATAGCCTGGAGGTTGTTCGATAAATACCTTTACTTGAAGTTCACCATGTAGGAAGGCAGATTTCACGTCCAACTGAAAGATTTTCCAAGCATTTTGAGCAACCAAAGCAATCACCAATCTGATTGTATCTAAACGAGCAACGGGAGCAAACACTTCTACATAGTCAACACCATATTCTTGCTTGTAGCCTTTTTTGACTAAGCGAGCTTTGAACTTGTCGACCTCTCAATTTTCCTTCAACTTTGTTTTGTAAACCCATTTGACACCAATGGTTTTCTGATTTTCTGGAAGATTTGTCAACTCCCAAGTATCATTTTTTTCAATTGATCTAATCTCCTCATCCATGGATTTCTGCCACTTCAGGTCTTTAATGGCATCGGCAAAAGATATAGGATCACAATTTGAAAATAAACAAAAATGACTTATTGTATTTCCAGATTTCCTAGTCCCATATACCTCATCATTTTCCAACCATCTTGGTGCACCTCTATTACGTTGTGGACGTTCATTGTTGAACTGAGAATCACCTGATTCATGTTCAACACCTTCAGCATCCTGTACAATTGGACTTGCTTGTGAACTGATCTCTAAAGGTTGTTCTGATTCTTCTTTTTCTTCAATAGAAAATGGAATATATTGAAAAGAGTTTTTATCACTCCAATTCCAGATTGCTTCTTCATCAAATATAACATCTCGGCTAATAATAATTTTCTTGGTAATAGGATTGAACAAGCGATAAGCTTTTGTTTGTCATCAGTACCAAGGAAAATGCATTTCTGACCTTTATCGTTCAACTTCTTCCTCACAACAATTGGAATGTGTGCATATGCTATACACCTAAAAATCCTAAATTACTCAACATTTGGTTTAAGCCTACTCCAAGCTTCATGAGGTGTCATACTTTGAATAGAGATGGTAGGACATCTATTCAATATATGAACGCTCCAATGAGCTGCTTCTACCCAAAAGTCTCTTGGTAAGTGACTTCTCTTCAAAAGACTACGCACCATATCAAGAATTGTGCGATTTTTCCTTTCACACACACCATTTTGTTGAGGTGTGTAGGCTACGGTAAGGTGCCTTTTAATTCCATGTTTCTCACAAAATTCTACAAATTCTAGTGAGTTAGATTCACCACCTCGATCAGTCCTCAAACACTTAATTTGACAACCTACTTCATTTTCAACAAGCACTCTAAACTTCTTAAAAGTTTCAAATGCTTCAGATTTTTCTCTTAAGAAAAAGACCCAAGTATTTCTGCTAAAATCATCAATGAATCTAATGAAATAGCATTTAACTCCATTAGATGTAGGACTTATCAGACCACATGTATATGAGTGCACCAACTCCAGCACCTTCTTTGGCCTCCAAGAATTGCATTTTGGAAATGGTTCACGGTGTTGCTTGCTAACAGCACACTCTTCACATACTTTATTGGGTAACAGCACACTCTTCACATACTGGAAGACCCAACCAATTGTTTCTGTTTTAGAAACTTCAAGCTTCCAAAATTTAAATGCCCATAGCAAAAAATGCCACTTCCATGAATCCTCTTTAACTTTTGCAGAGAGACAAGATTTTGTGGAGTTGTGAAGATATAAAGGGAACAAGCGATTTGATGACATGTTAATCTGTGCGATTAACCCCAAATGAGAATCTCGTATCTTACAAACTCCACCTTTGATATTAAATTCATATCCCTTTTCTTGAAGTTGCCCAGCACTTAGTAGATTTGTCTTCAACGCAGGGACATAAAACACACCACTGATGGTATGAATGGAGTTGACTTGTACCTTCCCTTTTCCCATGGCAGAGACCACTGAATTATCTCCAAATCTCACAGTATCTCGAAAAGTTTCATCCAGCTCTGAGAATGCTTCTTTCTGCCCAGACATGTGATTACTATATCATGTATCGAGATACCATACATCATTTGAAGCTTTTTTTTTGGGAGTGTATGCCATCAAAAGTGAAATCTCCTCTTCTTCTCCCTTTATTTCCACATCTTCCTTCGTTTCTGCAAAGTTAGATCTGCCACCACTCTTCCTATTTAAAATTGTGCGGCACTCAGATCGATAGTGTCCAAATCGATGGCATCGATAACATTCAATTTGAGACTTGTCATGTCTTTTTTCTTTTTCCTGGGAATCTGCAGTGCTGCTCTTCTCCTTCTTCTGGTGCCAATTCTTTCCCTTCCATTTGAAAATCTCCTGATTTGTACCTTTCGAAGACATTGCTGCCTTCAATGCTACTTCATCCTTATCCTGTTGGTTTATTTTCTGTTCATGAACCAACAAAGAACCATGCAGCTCGTCAAGAGAAAGAGTATCGATATCTTTTGAATCTTCAATATGGTTGAACTTTGCTGTCATTGAGCGAAGTATTTTCTCAATAATGGTAACATCCTCCAGTCTTTCACCATGAATTCATATTTTTTTTGCGATAGACAACATCCTCGAGAGATAATCTGTTACTGACTCACCACCTTGCATACGTAGAGTCTCGAACTCACCACGGAGTGCTTCAAGCTTCACTTGTTTTGCCTTCGCTGTTCCTTGATACTTCTGCTTCATGGAATCCCATATTTGCTTGGAAGTATCCTTGAAAAGAATGGTTTCCAGTATTGAGCGATCAATAGGCTGAAAAAGGCAATTCTTCGCTTTGAGATCCTTCAATCTTAGACTATCCAACTCTGCCTTTTGTGTTTCCGACGAGGCAGTACCAGTTGCTGGCTCTTGCACGCCCATACTGACAACTGGCCAAAACTCTTTGGACCTAAGGAAGTTCTCCATCAACATGCTCCAATGGTCGTAATGACCATCAAAGCGTGGAATAGCTGTCTGGATAAAATTTTCAGAAGCCATCTTTTGTTGCTGCAATAGTACTTCAAAAAAGAAGAAAAAACATTCTGGCTCGGATACCAAATGATAGAAATTAACTGCAACTAAGATGAAAAGAAAAGACTCACAAGTGTGGAAATTTTCTCTGTATTGATACTTCTGAATATGCAGTTACAAGAGTCATTAAATAGAAAACCTAGTAAATAAAAAACACGTTTACTATCCTAATAATTCTAAATCTAAAAACTGACACCACTACTATAGCCTAAAGACTAGGAAACAATTATTGACTCCTAAACAAATGCAACAACCTAACTACTAAGCCACATCTGATCACGTTGCCAACAGATCTCGCTCAGTTGTTGAAGCTCAACATTATTCTTCAATTTTTTCATGGGAGTTTTCAGCATCCTTTCAATGTTAGTGACCTTGATCTTTTTTTTCCATTACAAAACTTCTACTTTTAGAATGTAAGAAAATATGATGTAGAATATTGATACCACGAGTATATTTATAGTGATCAATTATCATATTGTTTGGTAAGAACGAACTCATGTACAATAAGTAATTTGCCATAAATGGTAGTAGAATATTTTGGATCCCTTCTTATTTGTTTTCAATTATGAAATTTAAGAATCATATACTAATTTCTCTTTTATGTACAATAATTTATTACATTTCCATTTTAGATCCTTTGTATAAGTGATTTGACTTTCAAATTTTGGCCTTCATATTTTTGGTTTTGAATTCATAGTAAAATAAGTATTTATAAGAGTCAAAAATATTTTTTAAATAACTTTGACTTTATGTTGTTACATAGTATATATTGTTTAGCTTCTGAAATATCAATAAATCGTGATATTAATCCTTATAATATTTTATTAAGCACCTTCAATTTTTAATTAATTGAAATACTCATTTGTGATATTTTTCATGTGAAGATTTTACAAATTTTAAAATTTATTAATTATTAAATCATTTCATTATTCATGTATAATATTAAATTTTGTATTGTTAATTCATATTTATGAGTGATATAATTTCTAAAAATAGTCTAGATGGAGCGCACTTTATCTATAAAATAATTAAGAAAATATCACAAAATTAAAATTTGAAATTTACCTAATTCCTACTCATCAAATTAAATTAAATTAAATCTAAAATTCACTCTTATGGATCCTACTCATCAAATTAAATTAAATAAAACTCTAGAATTACTCTATTGACTCCTACTCATCAAATTTAATGCTTAAGAAAACATTACAAGAAAAAAAATTCAAAATTTAATCTCTTTGGTTCTACTCGTCAAATTAAATTAAATTAAATTTGAAATTACCCTCCTTGGTCCTGGCTCCTACTTATCAAGTTAAATACTTGAGAAAATATCACTAAAATTAAAATTTTAAATTTAACCTCTTGGATCCTACTCATCAAATTAAATTAAATAAAAATTTAAATTTACCATCCTTGGTCCTGTCTCACTTGAGAAAATATCACTAAAATTAAAATTCAAAATTTATCCTCTTGGTCTTGGCTCCAACTCATCAAATTAAATTAAATAAAACTCCAAATTTACTCTCCTAGCTCCTACTCATCAAATTAAATGCTTAACAAAATACAAGAACTTAACTTCAAAATCTATCCTCTTGACTCCAACTCAACAAATTAAATTAAATTAAATTAAATTAAATTACAATTTTACTCTAACAACACCTACTCACCAAATTAAATGCTTAAAAAAATATTAGATGAACTAAAATTTAAAATTTGTCATTTTTGACTCCTACTTATCAAATTAAATCAATTAAAATGCTTTTAAGAATGAGTGAAACTACTAATCCTCTTGGATCCTACTCATCAAGACATAATGTATTACCATAATCTTGAGAATTTTGCTATATATACAAATTTCTTCAATTGAGAGTTTTCCTCTTTCATTTTCATTCTCAAACAAACAAGTTATCAACTTCACTTTAAGTTTCTTCATCAACTCTCTGCTTTTTTTTTGTAAAGAAATAAAGTCAAGTTCTTTTTTGTTTCCATCAATCAAAGAGTGATCTTTAATGTTTTTTTTTGTTTTGTGGGGTTCTTTTACATGATGTTTTGGGGTTTGATTTATGTATAGTATTTTGATCTTTATGGTGGATGATACATCGCTTTTTCATTCTACACTAAGGATGGACTGCAACAAAGAAGAGGCCATCATTGCTGAAGAGATGATGGGAAATAGAAAGAAGACATCAATTGTCACTCCCCGAGCTACCCCCAAGACGCGGACACGGAACCTACGATCACGAGTGCCCCAAGCTAACCCTTCTGGCATAACATAAGCTTACTATAAGATAATTCTATGCGGAAGCTTAAACATGAGATAAACTGAAAGTGATGGGGAATACCCATTCTAAATCTGGATATGTAATCCGAGAGTTTAACGACAACTGAAATATCATACTCGAATCTAAAACTGATTCTAACCATGTCTGAAATAAAGCCTCTAACTGACTAGAGATGCTGGGACATGCCCCAGCTAAATCTAGCAAAAACTGAATCTAAAGACTGAAAGTAGAAAGATAATCATGTCAATCGTCCTCAAAGAATGAGGACTCACCACTGATGTTGTTGAACTGAAGATTGGGAATCGATCTATGCATGATCTGGAAGCTGAGAACCTGGACATACATCACGAAAAGATGTAATGCAGAGTATGCGTCAGTACTTGAATGGTATTGAGCATGCAGGATAGTGTAAAGCTGAACAATATAAACATAACTGAACAAAACATATAACTGAGCAATGATATAAGATAACAATGATACTATACTGGAAATCCTGAACATTAACTAACTGAATGCAATGACCAAGTTTATAACATGCTGAGACTGAAATCTAACTGTAAATGATAACATGGTCAATGCAATAGAATCTGACTGTGAGGGAGCTACTAATAACCAAAATAAAACCACATGAGCTAAATGTGGAGTCCGATGTATACACCCTATCGAGAGGACCCAATATACCCTGTCAGAGGTATAGAGGCATGACTGACGTGATCACTAAAATTATGCCTACATAGGGGACTTACAACCTACGGGGCACGTAGTTCTAGGACTTGAGGGTGACTGACCCTAGTCCAACTCGGTATTAAGTCTACTCCCAACTGATTATGTAAATAACACATTATGACTGAATTTCTGTAATACTGGATAACTCAAAATACTGACATGCAAAATATGAGAATGCAACATTAATGTACTTATAATGAAACATTCGAATTTGAGGCATGTATATCTGAAATAACTGACCTAGCATGTGTAATTCATGAACTAAAAGAACTACATAACTAGGGTTCTGAGCTTACGAAAGCATCTACGCAAAACAATACTAAAATCATGATAATCTGATTAGGAACATTAAAGTAACTAACTCATAATGATCTGCTGAAATTCTAGAAACCCTAGGTCTAGCTAATATGAAGGGAATCAAGAATGTGACTGAATTCTAGGGACCTAATGGGTGAAAGGAACCCACTAGTGAAATCCCACATACCTGGTGACGAAATTCACGGAGAAATCTTTTGATTTCGGGAGAGGAACTGATGAAAACTCGCTGCGTTATTGAACTAGGGATGCTCGACTTTCTCCTCTATTTTGCTCTAAGTTTGATGATTTTTTGGTGAATAATTGATTAGGTTAGGTTCTAATTAGTTTACTAGGCTAAAACTGAGCAAAACAATGTAGTTTAGGGGTCCAACACATGAGTAAAAGACCAAACGACCCCTGACTTAAAATCTACTGAAGCCACCGACGGGGCTGATCGATGGTCTGTGGACTGATCCATGATCCCTCCTGTCAGTCCGATGATCGACTTCAGAGACCAGGTTCTGAGGGGTTCTGAGGGTCTCGACCTACGGACGGATCGACGGTCTGTGGACTGATCCACGATCCATCCTGTCAGTTAGTCGAGCGACTTCAGAGACCAGGTTCTGAGGGGTCCTGAGGGTCTCGACCTACGGACGGATCGACGGTCCGTGGACTAATCCATGATCCGTCCTATCCGACCGTGGGTCATTCCTTAGAATAGTTTTTTGTCTGAGCTTCAGGGGAGGGTTGCAGGTGGCCATCCACGGACCACCAGGACGGGCCGTGGGTCACCCTACGGTCTATGGGTGGTGCCCGTTGGTGGCACCTGCAACTTCTGAAATCTACATTTTTGGTAGTTCTAGGATACAGGGTGTTACATTGTCTCCCCCTTGGGAACATTCGTCCTCGAATGAAGACTAAACTAGATGAATATGAGGGAAAGAGCTACAAACCCTACCACTAAATACTAAAACTAATTTCTGACTGAACTAAGTTCCAAGAACATGCAAATACGCTGAAAATGCAAGTATAAACTGAAGGAACAAGATACTAAGGCTGAAACTACGCATGAATGACTGAAAAACTGGAGAGAAACTATTACCTCAAGCTGGAATGGAATCGGAAGGAAAGAGATGAGGATACTTGGCCTTCATGGCTGCTTCTGCTTCCCAAGTAGCTCCCTCTACGGACTGACTCCTCCACAAAACCTTAACTGAAGCGACTTCTCTGTTTTTCAACCTTCGAACCTGACGATCAAGATTCTCAACTGGTACCTCTTCATTAGTGAGACTATCTTTCACAGCCACACTCTCTAATGGTACTATGGATACTGGTCACCCACATGCTTCTTCAATAGCGAAATGTGAAAGACCGGATACACTGCTGGTAGTTCTGCTGGTAGCTCTAACTCATAAGCCACTTTACCAATTCTTTTCAAGATCTTGTAAGGGCCTACATATCTAGGACTGAGCTTCCCTTTCTTGCCAAATCTCATCACCCCTTTCATAGGTGGCACTTTCAGGAAAACCCAATCATCAATTTGGAACTCCAAGTCCCTTCTCCTTAAATATGCGTAGGACTTCTGGCGACTCTAGGCTGTCTTAAGTCTATCTTTGATGAGCTGCATTTTTTCCATAGCATCATGAATCGAATCTGGCCCTATCAAGGCTGCTTCACCTACTTCAAACCAAACAACTGGAGATCTGCACCTACGCCCATATAATGCCTCATAAGGGGCCATCTGAATGCTAGAATGATAACTATTATTGTAGGCGAACTCTATAAGAGGAAGGTGATCATCCCAACTACCCTTGAAGTTGATCACACAAGCTCTCAACATGTCCTCTAAGGTCTGAATGGTACGCTCTGCCTGACCATCCGTCTGTGGATGAAAAGATGTGCTAAGATTAACCTGAGTACCAAGATCTTTATGAAATGACTTCTAGAAATGAGAGGTAAACTGAGGACCTCTATCTGAGATGATAGACAAAGGAACCCCGTGCAACCTGACTATCTTATTAATGTAAAGACTGGCGTAGTCCTCAGCCGAATCTGTAGTCTTGACAGCCAAAAAGCGTGCAGACTTAGTAACTCTGTCAACTATCACCCAAATGGAGTCATGCTGTCTGCGAGTACGAGGCAATCCTGTGATGAAGTCCATGTTTATCACTTCCCACTTCCATGTAGGAATGTTGATCTCTTGAGTCATACCCCCTGGTTTCTGATGTTCTACCTTCACTTGCTGACAATTGGGGCACTTAGCCACAAAATCTGCTATATCCTTCTTCATGCCATTCCACCAAAAGACTTCCCGCAGATCACGGTACATTTTAGTGGCGCCTGGATGATTAGAATACCTGGAGTTATGGGCTTCTACAGGAATCTGTTGTCTCAACTCACCCACCTTAGGTACATATAATCGACTCTGATAGCGAAGCACACCATCTCCCCCTTGGGAGAAAACCTCCACTCTCTTCTAATGAACTGCACCCTTTAGTTGAAGCAATATCGGATCACTGTCTTGCTTTTCCTTAACCTCCGCTACCAATGAAGATTCTGACCCATTCTGAACTGTTACACCACCATCTGATATGCTCATAAGGCGAACTCCCAAGCGAGCAAGCGTGTGAACATCCTTTGCTAGTTCTTTTCTTTTTTCCTCAACATGCGCTACACTACCCATAGATAGTCTGCTAAGAGCATCTGCTACTACATTGGCCTTACCAGGATGGTAATGCACACTCATATCATAATCCTTGAGGAACTCAAGCCATCTTCTCTGGCGAAGATTCAACTCTTTCTGGGTGAACACGTACTGAAGGCTTTTATAGTCTGTGAACACATCTACGTGAACACCATACAAGTAATGTCTCCAAATCTTAAGTGCAAACACCACTGCTGCAAGCTCAAGGTCATGAGTCGGATAATTCTTCTCATGCACCTTAAGCTGTCTAGAAGCATAAGCTATAACCTTACCTCGCTGCATCAGCACACAACCTAGGCCGACTCTAGATGCATCACAATAGATAACATAACAGTTTGAACCCTCTGGTAGAGTCAAATAGGAGCTGTAGTCAACTTAGTTTTTAGTTCTACGAAGTTCTTCTCATAATCATCTGACCACTAAAACTTAACCTTCTTCTGAGTCAACTTAGTCAATGGAGAGGCTATGGATGGAAATCCTTCCACGAACCTTCTGTAATAACCTGCTAAACCCAAGAAAGTTTTTATATCTGTAGGAGAGGTAGGTCTGGGCAATTGTTTCACCGCTCCTATTTTCTGAGAATCCACTCGGATCCCTTCGCTTGATACTATATGTCCAGGGAAAGCAACTGATTGTAACCAAAACTTAAATTTGCTAAATTTAGCAAACAACTGGCGATCTTTGAGAGTTTACAGAATAACCCTCAAATGAGTCGCATGTTCTTCCTCATTCCTAGAGTAAATGAGGATATCATCAATAAAGACGATAACGAACAAGTCCAAATACTGCTTGAACACTCTGTTCATCAAACTCATGAAAGCTGCAGGAGCATTGGTTAGTCCAAATGACATAACTACGAATTCAAAATGGCCATACCGAGTTCTGAAGGCTGTTTTTGGGATGTCACTATATTTGACTCTTAGTTAATGATAACCGGATCTGAGGTCTATTTTCGAAAAATGACTAGTACCCTGAAGTTGGTCAAACAAGTCATCAATACTGGGGATAGGGTACTTATTCTTGATTATGACTTTGTTCAACTGCCGATAGTCAATGCACATCCTGAGAGAACCATCTTTCTTTTTCACAAACAACACTGGTGCACCCCATGGGGAAATACTAGGTCTGATTAAGCCCTTATCTAGAAGGTCTTTCAAATGCTCTTTCAATTCCTTAAGCTCAAATGGAGCCTTTATTTAAGGAGGAATAGAAATAGGCTGGGTATCTGGAAGGAGATCAATTCCAAAGTCGATTTCCCTTTCGGGAGGAACTCCGGGAAGAACTTCTGAAAACACTTCTGGGAACTCATTAACTACTGGAACTGACTCAAGAGTTGGGGTTTCAGAGCTTGAATCCTTAACCCGAACTAGATGACAGAGATAACCCTTAGAGATCATCTTTCTGGCCTTAAGGTAAGAAATGAATCGACCCATAGGCGCTAAGCAACTACCCTTCCATTCAAGGATTGGTTCGTCTGGAAACTGAAAACGAATGATCCTAGTTCTACAATCGACTGAGGCATAACAGGAATGTAACCAATCCATGCCTAGAATGATATCAAAATCTACCATCTCTAACTCTACAAGATCTGATGAGGTGACTTTCTGGGAGTCTGTGACAGGACAATTTCTGTATACTCATCTAGCTATAACTGGGTCACCGACTCGGGTAGAGACTGAGAAGGGTTCTGAGAGACTTTTTGGACTAACATCAAAGTTTACTGCTATATAAGGAGTTACAAAAGACAAAGTAGGATGCCAATTCAACCCTATCACTACCACTCACTTGCATCACTCCAAAGATTTTCTTAACCTTATCAATGAAATTATGTGGGTCCTCACCAACTTGCGACCCTAAAAACTCAGGCGAATTCATCCTAACAAAATCTCAAATTGTAGCTGCCAGTGATCCACCATTTCTATTAGTAGGAACTGGAACCTGATGATTGTTCTGGTTGGTCATACTCTGAGCCAAAAGCTGAATCGCATTCTGAAACTCTGCGTTTGAAACCTTATGGTCTGGGACTAGAGGAACTGCGTTAGCATTGCATACATTAGAATTCCATGCGTAAGCTCTACGATGATGCATGATCTTAAGCGCATAACGTCGAGTTAGAAACGAGGAATTAGATCATACCTTACGCACGATAAGAGTAACAAGAAAGTAATGTTTTCCTAAACTACTTTGTAGCCTCCCTCTCATTAGATGTGGTGCACTTCACACCCATGAAAAGCACTCTACTTAGTGCAGCTTTTTAGACATCCTAGGACTCTTAAACCTAGTGCTCTGATACCAAGTTTGTCATGCCCCGAGCTACCCCCAGGATGCGGACACGGGACCTAGGATCATGAGTGACCCCAAGCTAACCCTGCTGGAATAACATAAGCATACTATGATAATTGAAATAAGATAATTCTCTGCGGAAGCT
This sequence comes from Solanum etuberosum, assembly GCA_029582245.1. Classification (NCBI taxonomy): domain Eukaryota; kingdom Viridiplantae; phylum Streptophyta; class Magnoliopsida; order Solanales; family Solanaceae; genus Solanum; species Solanum etuberosum. The sequence goes on from JAJONR010032477.1 coordinate 13,751, forward strand.
TAAAAATGAGATAAACTGAAAGTGATAGGGAATACCCATTCTAATTCAGGATACATAATCTGAGAGTTTAACGACAACTTAAATATCATACTCGAATCTAAAATTGATTCTAACTATGTCTGAAATAAATCCTCTAACTGACAAGAGATGCTGGGACATGCCCCCAGCTAAATCTAGCAAAAACTGAAAATAAAGACTGAAAGTAGAAAGATAATTATGTCAATCGTCCTCAAAGAATGAGGACTCACCACTGATGTTGTTGAACTGAAGATCGGGAACCTATCTAAGCGTGATCTGAAAGCTGAGAACCTGGACCTACATCACGAAAAGATGTAACGCAGAGTATGCATCAGTACTTGAAAGGTATTGAGCATGAAGGATAGTGTAAAGCTAAACAATATAAATATAACTGAACAAAGCATATAACTGAGGAATGATATATGAAAATCATGATACTATACTGGAAATTCTGAACATGAACTAACTTAATGCAATAAACAAGTTTATAAGATGCTGAGACTAAAATCTGACTGTAACTGATAACATGGTTAATGTAATAGAATCTGACTGTGATGGAGCTACTAATAACCGACATAAAACCGCATGAGCTAAATGTGGAGTCCGATGTATACGCCCCATCGAGAGGACCCAATATACCCTGCCAGAGGTATAGAGGCATGACTGGCGTGATCACTAAAATGATGCCCACGGAGGGGACTTACAACCTACGGGGCACGTAGTTCTGGGACTTGAGGGTGACTGACCCTTGTCCAACTCGGTATTAAGTCTACTCCCAACTGATTATGTAAATAACACATTATGATTGAATTTCTGTAATACTGGATAGCTCAAAATACTAACATGAAAAATCTGAGAATGCAACATTAATGTACTGATAATGAAACATTCGAATCTGAGGCATGTATATCTGAAATAACTGACCTACAATGTGTAATTCATGAACTAAAAGAACTACATAGCTAGGGTTCTGAGTTTACGAAATCATCTATGCAAAACAATACTAAAATCATAATAATATGATTAGGAACATTAAAGTAACTAATTCATAAAGATCTGCTAAAATTCTAGAAACCCTACGTCTAGATAATATGAAGGGAATCAAGAATCTGACTAAATTCTAGGGACCTAATGGGTGAAAGGAACCCACTAGTGAAATCCCACATACCTGGTGACAAAATTCACGGAGAAATTTTTCAATTTCGGGGCTAAAACTGATGAAATCTCGCTGCATTCTTGAACTAGAGCTACTCGACTTTTTCCTCTATTTTGCTCTAAGTTTGATAAATTTTTGGTGAATAATTGATTAGGTTAGGTTCTAATTATTTTACTAGGCTAAACCTGACCAAAACTACGTAGTTTAGGGGTTAAATGACGTAGTTTAGGGGTCCAACGCATGAGGAAAAGATGAAACGACCCCTTACTTAAAATCTGTTGAAGCCACCGACGGGACTGATCGACGGTCCGTGGACTGATCTACGATCTGTCATGTTAGTTCGTCGATCGACTTCATACACCAGGTTCTGAGGGGTCCTGACGTTCTCGACCTACAGACGGATCGACGGTCCGTGGACTGATCTACGATCCGTCCTGTCAATCCATCGATTTACTTCAGATACAAGGTTCTGAGGGGTCCTGAGGGTCTCGACCTACAGCTGGATCGACGCTCCCTGGACTGATCCACGATCCGTCCTGTTCGACCATGGGTCATGCCTTAGAATAGTTTTTTGTCTGTGTTTCTGGGGAGGGTTGCAGGTGGGTCACCCTACGGTCTGTGGGTGGTGCCCGTTGGTGGCACCTTCAACTTCTGAAATCTGCATTTTTGGTAGTTCTAGGATACGGGGTGTTACATCAATATAATCTACTAAAAATTATGTATTAAGTATTTATCTGCCTAGGCATAATTTGCAGTGTCTCAATGAGGAAAATCAGCAAAGATCTTTGCGGCGTAGACATCGTGTCAATTATCTAAGTGATGAAGAAGAAGATGCTTCTTAACGATTTAAGTGGTTTGGATATCCCTCTCCTAGCAAGGAGTCCTCCTAGGTGCAATATTTGTCCTGTGAAGAGAGCTTGCAGAACACATAGATGGAAATTGAGATTGCAAAAGGAAGTTTTGATCTTTCGTCAGATGTAGGACCTTCTACTATGACAGAGTTGAAAACATTTGAATATGTAGATACAAATTTTAGCAATTTAACAAGGACAAGGACGAGTCTTGCTTTAAGATTGGGCAAGTATGGGCTGTCTATGACACCCTGAATGCCATGCCTAGATTCTATGCATTTAAATTATGCATAACATGGTTAGAGCCAGAGCCGCTGAGCGAAGATGAAACAAAATGGCTATTTGAGGGCTCTCCAGCTTCTATTGCTAGGTTCAGACTAGGAAACTCAGAAGACATATATGATCTTCCTATGTTCTCACATTTGGTATATACAATGAATGGAAACATCTACGAGGCAATACAGACATTTCCATTGGAAGGAGAAACTTGGGCCCTCAATAAAGATTGGGATATGAACTGGTGTCCTCATCTTGGGAGCAAAAAAAATTTCAACTATGAGTTTGTTGAGGTATTGTCAGACTGTTGATTCTATTGGTGTGCATGTTGCATACTTGGATAAAGCAAAAGGCTTTACTTGTCTTTTCCATCGAGCAGGAGATCATTTTCTAGTTCCTGCAAAGGATATGTTTAGATTCTCTCATAGAATTTCTTGTATGAAGAATACAGGGATGAAGATGGATGATGTTCCTGAAGGATCCTTTGAGCTAGACCTTGCCTCCTTACCTACTGACAAAGTAGGCATTTCTGCTTCATCCATAGACCAAAGAGTGACAACTTATCTCATGGATTCTGTAAATTTTGCAGAAAATTGTGTTGCATCAGTACCTAATTAGGTTCATCCTGAACCCGAGTTTTTACAGATTTGATACTGAAGGATCCTTTGATTTAGGCCCTGCCTCCTTACCTACTGACCAAGTAGGCATTTTTGCTTCATCCATAGACCCAAGAGAGACATCTAATTTCAAGGATTTTGTAAATTCTGGTGAAAATTGGGTTGCATCATTACCTAATTAGGTTCCTGAACCCGAGTTTTACAAATTTTCTATTGAGAGATCACCAGAGAAGTTTCAAATTGGTCAATGTTGGGCGATATACAACAATGAAGATGCCTTTCCCCGTTACTATGGGCAGATAAAGATGATAGATCTTCTCCCTGAGTGTGTGTTGCATGTTGCATGGTTTTATGCATGTCCACTCCGTAAAAGTACAATACAGTGGCATGATAAAACAATGCAAATTGGTTGTGGACTGTTTAAGTTTCGAAATAGTAAGCTGAATAAATATACAATAACCAACAAATGTTCACATGTAGTAGCAATAGAACCTATGAAGAAGGGAGTATACAAGATCTTTCCTATAAAAGGTGAACTTTGGGTGGTATAGAAAAATTGGAGTGCTCAGCTAAAAGGTAATAATCTAAAAGATTTAGAATATGAGATTGTTGAAATTGTGGATGTTTCTGATAATTATGTAGACATGAAGTTCTTAGAGTTGGTTAAAGGCTTCAAGTCTGTCTACAAGGCTCGAGTTGAAGAAGAGAAGAGGTTGATAGAGTAGTGAAAATATATGTATCCCAGCATCTCAGATTCTCTCATCGAATTCCTATTTTTCGCTTGACAGAAGAGAGGTGGTAGTTTGCGAGATTTCTGGGAGCTTGGTCCAGCAAGAATACCTCTTTATTTACTTTGTACGGACTGAACAGATTTAGCAAAAATGCCTAAAGAAGCATCAAAGTTTTCTTTAGTTCACTATTTAAGTGGAAAGAATGTTCCAATTGATTACTATTGTAACTAATATGCCGATTGCAATTATAGTTCACAAAGGAAAAAATTGCTCTCATCAAATGTACTTAATTAATCTTTATGCTCAGAAATAACTATTGAAGCTATCGTTACTCATGTTCTATTTTACCATTTAAAGTGAAAAGAATGTTCCAAATGGGGCATCTTAAGTTATTGTAGGAGATAAATGCATTCAGTTTCATAAAAATTGAAGAATGTTTTCGAAATTTCTCCAATGAGGTTGTCGTGTAAACGATTTAAAACTTGTATGGCACTTAAGTTTCCAAACTTAATAAGAATTAAACCACTTAATTGATTAGATGAAAGATCAATTCCATACATGTGTAGAGTGTACAATATTATTTTCATAATTAAGAAAATATAATTTATTGTGAATTCTAATTTCAATTCTATCTTAAAAATTTTCATTAGTATCAAGAGTAGGATAATCAAGATAATTTATCAAAGAAGAAAAATCCAATGATTCTCAACTATTTTGAGTTGATATAATTTTTTTTGAAAACATTGGCAGCAATTTAGAATTAGGGAGGCAACAAATGCTCTAAGGCCTTTCTTAAATGCTGAAACACCATCAACTGATTTGGCAGCATTTCAAGAGTTAGTAGGACCGGAAGATCGATCCTATGCAACAAAATTGATAAAAAAAGGATGCAGCAGAGATGGATGCAGTGCTAAACTCAGAGTGTATCATTAGTTAAGGTTGGAAACAAGTAAGTATTCCTAAGTGTTTGCTTTCTCTTCTCATTTCGGAGATCACTGATCGAGATCGAATTGTAGGGTGAGCCAGTTCTTCCAGACTGCCATGAGTTCTCATTATGTTTAGTCCATTTCTATTCGTACTTAGACTAGTACTTTAGATATTCTTATGTTTAGTTTAGGTACAACCATTTTCCTTAGAATTGTTGAATTTTAGATTGTGTGGTACATTGACTTTCATATTCTAAGGGTCTTTTCCACAATGATTTACTACTGATTTTGTTAGACTTTCAGAGTTTATTGGAACTCCACTTTATTTCTACATTTAAACCTGCTGCCGTATCTTTAAATGTTTTGTTTTGGGGTTAGTGGTTAGTAGTAATGGTTCTCCCATCGGAGGGTTAGTGTGGGTGCCAATCACGACGGTCTGGGTTGTGACAGCCACAAACCTCAAAAATGACAAGATATGTTGATTCTGCATGATTTTATACCATGTTAAACTGAAAATGAATTATCTATATAAGCTTGGAAGGCTCCTCTGTGATGAAACAAAATAATAAAAATGGGGAAAAAAGTGAGTTAATGAATGAAAGTAGATTCTTGAATTAATAAGCGAAACAGTGATAGGGTTACTCTCTATTGGCATGCTATTGTATATTTCAGCTGACACGCCAAAGGAGAGCTGCCCTATTACTTTCTCTGCTTAATATCTTAACAAAAAGAAAGAAGAGTTGGGTAATGATAATAAGGGAAATAGTGGCAAGGCTATTCTCTATTGGTGTGCCGTTATATATTTATAGTAACTCTACTTCACTTACACTCGATCAGCTGACATGGCAAAGGAGAGCTTCCCTGTTACTATTTCTGCTTAATGTAATTCTGACGCAAAAGCGACCGAACGCACTACTTTTGTGATGTATCCACCACTAGTAAGACACGATGTACTGGTTGATACTATCTGTTGACAATGACAAGGTAGATTACGAGAATTTATATATTGTATAGTCCTACATCTGTATTATTCTTTTCCTGCGTGACAGATCAAAATTGTAAAAGATGTCTCATATAGTATAATAATATTTTTCCAGTAAAGGTTTCTGGATAGTGTTTTACTAATCCTTGAAAAGAATAATCTGAGGGGGTTTAGTCTAACCTCTTAATTGCAATATAGATTGACAGAGTTGCCAGTCTTGACAAAATTTAAATTTATCATATCAAATTCTAATGCTAGAAATTTGGAAATGGTCACTTGTCCAACTGGTGGTCATTTTGCATTTCGTTGAAGCTGTTAGAATGCATATAAGAATGCCCCTTCATGCAACCGGTTTGGATGAATGAAATGTATGGATATATGCTCTTCATTTCTCCTTCGCTTAATTTTTGCCAAGTTCCTTTTGGACGTGTGATGCTTCTCTATTTTATATATCAAAACTCCACTAAATAAGTTTTCTGAATCATTCTTACAAAGATAGTTAATGTCGTGTAAATCTCTCCAACTTTGATTTTTTCTTTTTAAAAAAACATGAACTCCAAATGCTTCTAGATTTAAACTTGTTTTGGAAAAATGTAAATGCTATGCAAAAGAGAGTTTATGAACAAGGCTTTACATAATGTAGTTTAAATTACTTCTATTTTTCTTGTGCTTAGATATCTTTTAAACGTGCTTCTCAAAAAAATAAAAACGTGCTTCTTAATTTTAAGAACTAAAATTTATAGTACAATTTATGGTAATTGCAAATTTTATATTAATTTGGTCTTGATCTAAAGTAGTATAAGCTATTATGTCTATTTATCCTACACTCTATTTATTAGTTCATTCTAAAGCTCTACTGTTAGAACATTATCAAATGGAAACTGGAAATCTAAAGTAGTGTAGCCAATTGCCTTGCTTAAAGGCAACTGGATTGTTCTTTGCAATAAGGTGGAGAAAGCACAACCATTGCTTTATATCGAAACAATCAGATTGTTGGTAAGTAGGAGAAAATATAATGTTGGGAAGTAGGAGAACCTATAAGTAGTTTTGATGATTGATAAAGTAAACCTGATTCACTACTTGTTGTCTTATGTGTACTCTATTAGGTGAACCAGGTTCCCAGCCGTGAATGCAGACAGTCTGTACAAATATGAGGGATTGCGGCAAAGAAGAAAAATATTAAATTGCAAAAATAAAGGAGCAAAAAAAAGAAATAGCCGAAACAAAGGAGAAATGAAGGAAAGAAATAAAGAAAAATCAATTCAAGTCGAAGAAGGAAAGAAGTAAATATAAACAATTCCTAGACAGAAAAGGAAAGAGGTAGACAAGTTCAATAAGGAAAATGATTAGTTTTCTAGGAAAACAAATTCATTTCCTTGTAGAAGTTGATAAATGCAAAACAAATTCTATAAAAGGTTCAAGCAAAAGAAAGAAAAAATTGCCTTTGCATAAACACAAATTGAGAGAACTTTCCAGCAAAGGTAGAGCGATACTTATTGTATATTCATGAAAGTCATCATCTTGACAGGAATAGCCATTAGAGTAAAATGGCAAGGCCTCGTCACAGCAAAACTGGAACCAGGTTCATGAGTTGTGTTTGAGTTTGAACTATTGAATTTTGAAGTCTGATTAATTAAAGTCTAGGGTTATTAGTCTTTGTTGATTTGTTCTAGGTTTATTATTGAGTTGTAATAATTTCTAGATTTGTAACAGGAAGTGGGGTTGGCTTCTTGGAGAGTAGAGTAGAGAGAGAATGTTGAGAGAATTGTAACAAGAAGTGGGTTTAACTTCTTGGAGGTAGATTTAAGAGAGAGTTTTGAGAGAATTTTAACAAGAAGCGAGTTTGACTTCTTGGAGAGTTGAGTCTTCGATTATAGTTAATCGTTAAAGAGTAAAAGGTACTAGGGTTAGTTTCTTTTGGCTGTTAAGTTGTAATCCATAAAAGGACTTGAATATTTAAGTGAAAATGATTGTGGTGTGGTTTTTACCTTCCTTGAGGTAGGAAGGTTTCCATGATAAAATTTATATTTTATTATGTCACGTTTTGTTTGTCTCAACAAAAGTACAAGAACCCGGTTCTTGTATAGGGGTAGGGTTTCTTAAATTGGTATCAGAGCAAGTCTTTTCATTAGAAGACTCACATCTTGAAAATGTACAATGGTTGCACCACCTATACCACAAGAAGGAGCTTCTCAAACTGGACCACCACTATTCATTGGAAAGTACTATGGATTGTGGATGAACTACATGATGGATGACTTAATAGGAAAAAATCTAGACATATGGGGAGTCGTGTTGGAGGGTCCAATCATACCCATGAAGAATGGTACTGATGGAACCACTCAAGTACCAAAGGACAGGAAAGAATGGAATGTTGTGGGGAAACTTGCAATTCAGAACATTGCTAAAGCCAAAATGATCTTGATATGCGGAATAGGTCCAGATGAATACAATCGAATATCATCATTTCAAGATGTAAAAGTAATATGAGAAACTCTACAAAATACGCATGAAGGAAAAACTCAGGTAAAGAAGTCTAGAATTTATAATTTGAATAGACAGTACGAATTGTTTCGAATGGCAGAAGGTGAAACAATCAAATATATGCATACCAGGTTCATTGCAATCATTAATGAAATCTACTCACTAGGAAAAATAATTCCCAATGGGAAGGCAGTCAGAAAACTTTTAAGTGTTCTTCTAGAGTCTTGGGAATGCAAAGTAGAAGCCATTACTGAAGCACGTGATCTAGATAACTTATCTATGGATGAACTCATCGGAAATTTTATGACCTATGACTCAAGAAAAATTAAGAAAAGGAAACCAGAGGCAAAATGAAGGAGAAGAACCTGGTTCTTACAGCCACAACACCAGAAGATTTTGAGGACGAAAACATCGTGCTAATGACCAAAAGGTTTGCGAGAATGTTAAAAAAGGGGTCAAGTATTTCAAAGAAGGAAATCTCAGAAAACCACTAAAAATCCAAGAGATCAAGTCTCTCACAAGTGTGGAAGTCTGGATCACTTTATCAAGTTTTGTCCATTAAAGCTTCTAGCGGAAAAAAGGAACAGTTCGGAGAAATCAAAAGAGATCAAGAATGATAAGTACATTCCCACAAACAGACGAATGATCAATCAAGAAGCTGATCTCTCAATGAAAAGGGTCTCTGCCGCTATGGGGGACTCATAAGAAGAAGAATCTAAGGATGGAGGATTCAAAAATCAATCACTACTTGCAATAAAGGAAACAAATAAATATGATTTTCTTGCACTCATTGTTGAAACAGAATTAGAAGATGAGAGGCACACCTGTCAATCACAAGAAACGATTCTGGCACTAATGGCTAGAACAGATTCTGAAGATGATGAAGAAGATGACAAACAAAGCAAGGTAAGTCTTCATCACATTAAAGTAAATATTGATTAATATTCTAAAAGGGAACTAGAATCCCTATTGAGTACTCTTATAGATGCATATCAGTCAATCAGTTCTAAAAGGGAACAAATGATGGAAGACTATGCATCTTTAAGAGAAGAAAATGACAATCTTGAGAAACACAATCACTGTCTTCAAAATAAATTAAAAGAACTAAGTATTGGCTTGTATTCCATGACCAAAAAGAATGAGGTTGATAACAAAGAACTTCACACGACTAAGATGGAAGCAAAACATAATATGAGATGGACAAGATCCTCCATCATGCTTGATAACATTCAAAAAGGTCAACCCTCAACTAAACATGGAATAGGATTTAACAAGATGTCTGTAAAAATGAAAACCCTGACAAAGACTGTTTATGCAGTCATTGTGGGCTAACAAGACATAAAATCCATACATGCTATAAAAAATTAATAGCTCATAAAAATAATTTAAGGTTTCTGCAGAAATCATTTGGGGAAGTATTCACGAAACTGGTTCTCAAACCAAAGCTTCTTCCTTTCTAGGCTAGAAGAGATCTTATTCATCCTTTTAGTCACAAAAAGGGGCCCAAGATAATCTCGGTTTCAAAGGCTAATCTTTGACTAGTGTTTGAGGTGAAGGTGAGAGGAAAAAGGTCAACCTCATACATGGATAGTGCATGCTCCAAAAAGGGGATAAAATGGGTAAAAATAATTCCGCTCACACTCTGATTTTCAAGGCGGCAATGAAGTCCTTAAAAAGTATAAGATAGGTGAAAGAGTCAAGATTGACAAAGTTGAAAAGTCACAATAACTCGTTCAGAACATATAATATTGGGAAGTAGGAGAACATATAAGTAGTTTTGATGATTGATAAAGTGAACTTAGTTCACTAGTTATTGTCTTATGTGTACTCTATCAGGTTAACGAGGTTCCAAGACGTGAATGCAAACAATCTGTACAAATATGAGAGATTGCGGCAAAGAAGAAAAATATTAAAGTGCATAAATAAAGGAGCGAAAAAAGAAATAAAGAAATTTCTAAAACAAAGGAGCAAAGAAGGAAAGAAATAAAGAAGGAAAGAAATAACAATTCAAGTCGAATAAGGAAAGAAGTAAATATAAACAAGTCCTAGGAAGAAAAGGAAAGAGGCAGAAAAGTTCAATAAGTAAAATGATTAGTTTTCTAGGAAACAAATTCCTTTCCTTGTAGAAGTTGATAAAGGGAAAACAAATTCTATAAAAGGTTCAAGCCAAAGAAAGAAAAAGTCATCTTTGCATAAACACAAATTGATAGAATTTTCTAGCAATGGCAGAGCGATACCTATTTTATATTCATGAAAGTCATCATCTTGAGAACAATAGCCATTGGAGCAAAACTGCAAGGCCTTCGTCACAACAACACTGGAATCAGGTTCATGACTTGTGTTCGAGTCTGAACTATTGAATGTTGAAGTCTTATCAACTAAAATCTAGGGTTATTAGTCTTTGTTTATTTATTCTAGGTTTATTTTAGAGTTGTAAAAATTCCTCGATTTGTAACAAGAAGTAGGTTTGGCTTCTTGGAGAGTAGAGCAGAGAGAGAGAGAGTGTTGAGAGAATTGTAACAAGAAGTGGGTTTGACTTCTTGAGGGGTAGAGTTAAGAGAGAGTTTTGAGAGAATTGAAACAAGAAGCGAGTTAGACTTCTTGGAGAGTTGAGTCTTCGATTATAGTTAATCGTTGAAGAGTAAAAGGTACTAGAGTTAGTTCCTTTTGACTATTATGTTGTAATCCTGAAAAGGACGTGAATATTGAAGTGAATAAGATTGTAGTATGGTTTTTACCATCCTTGAGGAAGGAAGGTTTGCATGATAAAATCTCAGTTTTATTGTGTTGCGTATTGTTTTTCTCAACAAAAGTACAAGAATCTGGTTCTTTTATTGGGGTAATATTTCTTCACAAATCATATATTCAAATGATATCTAGAAGTAAACCCCCTTAAAATGTGGAATTTGAAATTTTAAAAATAAAATAAGTTACAGCTCGCTGATGGTTAATATCTACAAGTTACTGAACACGGTCAAAGTTGCGCCCAAATGCACACTCGGGGTCTCACAGGTGCACGACCACACACTGTTCTGATGGGAATATTTAGCCAAGATCGATTTTTGAAATTTATTTTTTTATCCCTTGACCTGTATAATTCCTGATATTGTCCTTCTCAGTGTTTAAAGAAATCATCCAAGGAGAAAGGATCAAGAGAACACCTCATAACTCTGTTAACCCAAAACCAGAGTTTGTATTCAGATTTTGTTGTAATATTTTCAATCTATACAACTCGGCACGTCGCAGATGAGAAGATACCATATGAGAAGTCTTTTTCATTTTATATACCGTGCAGAGCAATTTACAATATGAGAACTCATCGACTGATCACGTCAGAATATGAACAATAACGAAATAACCATTGGTGTACGAGTAATATAGTACTACCTCCATCCTAATCATCATATATCATATATAATCATATATTATAATAAGTTGGAAGCTGTCACGCCCCGAGCCTACACCCTGGGCGGGACTGGCACTCGAGAACCATTGCTGGCCCCAAGCGAACCCTTGGCCTGGCTAACTTACTCAGCGGAAGTCTTAAACACAATAAATAGTCTCAAAGGATAACTCATGCAAATGTCTTTAAGAAATATTAAACTTAGCCAAAATGGCAGCTCAAGTCTCAACCATTAAAACAAGAAATAGAAAACTCAAGAACTAACATATGACTGTCTATGAAGCCTCTAAACAACTGAGATGGATGTCGGGACAAGACCCACGACATACTAATGAAACTAAAACT
>JAJONR010032478.1:0-19741 GCA_029582245.1 Solanum etuberosum
AAGAAATTTACATGGAACAACCCAAGGGCTTTGTGGTTCCTGGTAAAGAAAAGAAAGTCTGTAAACTTGTTAAGTCACTTTGTGGACTAAAAACAAGTATCCAAATAATGACATGCGAAATTTGACCAAACTATGTTGGCAAATGAATTCAAGATTAATGAATGTGATAAATATTTTTACATTAAAGACACTCCAAATCACAAGGTCATTATTTTTTTTTATGTTGATGACATGTTGATCATCAAAAGAGACATTTCTGACATAAATGCTACTAAGCATATGCTAGAAAGTAACTTCGACATGAAAGACATTGAAGTTACTGATGTGATTGAAAAGGTTCTTGACAAGTTCAAATATTTGTATTTCAATATTGTCAAGACTCCAATAAATGTGAGCTTTGTACTTCAAAATTAGAACGAAGGCAAAAGTGACTCACAATTGGATTATGCTAGAGTATTGAGAAGTATGATATATATCATGAAGTGTACGCGATCAGATATAGCATGTGCTATTAGTAAACTGAGTCGGTTCACGAGTGATCTCAATCAAACTCATTGGATGACAATGAAAAGAGGTTTGGAGTATTTAAAACATACTTAAAAACTATTGCTTTGCATTATAACTAATATTCAATAGTATTGGAAGAATATAGTGATGCAAATTGAATCACCAGGTCAAATGAAATAAAATCCACGAGTGGATATGTATTTACTCTTGGTGGAGGAGTAGTCTCTTAGAAATCTTCCAAAGTATCGCTCGCTCTACTATGAAATCCGAGTTTATCACTCTAGATAAGGCCGATGAAGAAGTTGAATGACTTCGAAATTTCTTCAAAGATTTTTGGCCCAAACCTTTAGCTCTAGTATGCATATATTGTGAGAGTTAATTTTCAATAGGTAGGGCATGAAGAATGATGTATAACGGAAAGTCTCGTCATATATGACGTAGACATAATATCGTTAGAGAACTACTCTCTAGTGGAATTATCATAATTGACTATGTAAAGTCAAAAGATAATGTGTCGGATCCACTTACAAAAGGCCTAACTAGAGAGGGAGTTGATAGATTATCAAAGGGAATGGGACTATGGACGAGGACAAGTCATTGTGGCGGTAACTCTACCTAGAATACTGGAGATCCCAAGATCTAGGTTCAAGGAGATCAAACAAAGTCATTGATGACTGTTCAACATCTTCAAAATATTTTTTATGGTCCATTCTCATGATAAGACAATGTTCAGTAACAAGGATAAAGGAATTAGGACTTTTTAATGGTTTCTAAGTTTGATACAGAGTATATCAAATGGTGTATCTACGGGATAACACATTTAGAAATCACCTATGTAAGTGTGAAATGTAAGCCACTTCAAGGAGAATCCGGTAAGGCCAGTTCTCTACGCACTTATAAACCAAGACATGTTCATGGATGAAACGAACAAAACAATGAGAACCAAAAATAGTTCAAGGGTTGATTGTGTGACTTATGTTTTCTAGGTATACACCAAAGCTCGACGGTTCAAAGATATCAAATCTACCGATTGACCAAGTATCTCCGATATATGTTCACTATGGAAAGTTCAAAGGAAACCCACTTATCCAGATGCAATCAATCTTTACGTACGAATCACAAAAATTTTCATGCATATGTTTTAACAATAACCATTCCCTATTCATGTGGGGGATGTTGGGTTTTAAAGGTGTGAACAGGAAATCAAAGGTTGCGACTCTCCTGAAGGGTTGTGACTTTTCCGAAGGGATGTGACCTTTATGGAAGGTTGTGTCTTTTCTAAAGGGTTGTGACCATTTGAAAGGTTGTGCCTTTTCTAAAAGGTTGTGACCTTTCTGAAAGATTGTTTTTTTCCCAAAGAGTTTTGACCTTTACCCTTTGTTGGCTATAAATAGATAGACTTTCTCTCATTTTTCTGAATCGAATTCTTTCCTTCTTCTGCATACATTTCTTACAAAATAAAATCGATCGATCGTGTCTGTATGTGTGATTCGTTGCTGTCTTTTTGAGTTCGTTGAAATTATAGAAGTTTGAGGTACCACTACTTCTTTAATGATTAATCCGTTTTATCTTGGGAGGAATTAATCTACGAGCTCAGATACTTGAGGGGATTAAATTTCTTAAGGACACACAGTGGGTTCTGTGGACTCTGATAGTTCGTTTCTTTTTCTTTTCATCTTAATTGTTTCTGGTTTGCTAATCTGAATACAAGAGATAACAATATGAATATATAACATATTGTGCATGTAGTAGTAGTCAAATTGTTGCAATTTTTTTGATTTATTTCTTCCCTTGGAGATAGAGTAATTTGTAGCCAACATGATATTTGAGAGTAACACTATTGAAAATTGAATAGACACAAAAGGTACAATAAAACATAATATAGCAAGGAAAAAAGGGGAAATTTTATTAGCAAAAAGTTAGAGAAGGCAATCAGAGTTTGGTGCACTTTATTATATATGGAAATGCCTTATCTTAATACTATTGAAGATAAGACATGCTAACATGTCTTTGCTATTGCTATGGTGGGTTTAGAGTTGGCGCCGTCTCTCTTTTCTTAATTGGCATAAACAAAAAAAGGAAAAAGGGCTAAGCTGATTCATCACTAATGTCCGTTTCCTCTTTTTCAAAAAACTTTTTCCTAATGTTTTTACGTTGCATGATGATGATGGTTCAACTTAATTTTTTGCAAAACAATTCCTAGTTATTCTTTAACTACGTACCTCCAAAATTTTCGGACATATTTCACTACCATATATACTATTATTATCTATACTTTTAAAATATTATGTCTCTTACCATTAATTAAGAGTCTCCTACGAAACTTACAGTTAGATACATGTATTTTTGCTACCAGATACACAAAAATAGAGAGAGAGAAAAATTGAGATTCGTATGTATCTCATATACATGCAAATCACACTAGATACATGTATCTGGAGTGATTCGCACATAACGAGCGAAATGTGAGTGAGGTGAGCGAGATTTGCTATGTATCCCAAATACATGCGAAGTCACTTGGATACAATGTATCTAGAACAAATTACACCTAAATTTGACCCTATGTATTCAAGATCCATGTATTTGGACGTTTTTGGAGGCATGCAAATCTCTAATATTGCAAACTAGAGTGTATTTAAGTAATTAACTCTTAATCTAGTGAGATTTATGTAATTTCCCCCTTTTAAGGATAAATACACGCTAGTTTTTTTCAATCAATATAATTATTATAATCTAAACAATATTGTTTACTATGATATATTATATGTTAATTTTCTGTAAATAAGTTTTAATGAGTGAATAATATTTAATGTATGCATGGTTGGTCACTAGCTCTCAACAAATGATCACGAGAGAGCTAAATCTTAGTCTCAAGTCAACTAAATATATATTTCTTTGTATTAATTCAATCTTACGCATAATTTTTAACTACTACACTTTCCCATTTTCTTTCCAATTTCCCTAATGTTTATTTTTTTTATATTTCAATAAATTCTGTTGATTATAATTCTTTTCTCAAATAATTACCAACAATTTTCCCTTCTTTCCGTGAATTCTCTCGTTAACCTGCTTTCTTTTTTACGTGAGTCATTTGTATAACAATATGAGTATATATGAATTATTTTCATAACGAGAGATATATCAGCTTTAAATAACAAAATTGAGGGATATATAAGACCTTATTTCTCTTTTTTTTCCTTCTAAATTCCTACTATTCCAAGCTAAGAAGGCGCACTACGACAAATACAAGATTTTTCCGTAATTATTAGCAGCAATAATATAATTACTGTTATATTATATTTGCGATAATAATATAATGTGTGTATTTCTAATTAACATTTTTTTTAAATAATTGTCACTAAAAGAAAAAAAACTATTACTACTGAATGTCTCTGTGACCTCATTATGTATAAGTTTATATTTAGTCGAATAAAAGGGGATTAGTTGGATTTGGGATTCGTGAGAATTTAGCGTAACGAACCATAAATGGGAGATTGATATACTATAGTGTATGATTGCTTAACGCATTTGGCTACTTTATTTTAGGGTTAAGCATTATAAATAGGACATAAATTAAACTTAAAAGAGGACAAAAAAGAAGAACAAATTTAATTAAATATAATATAAATACCCCACCTCGTGAGTTGTGTAAAGAATCCTAGTGAAGAAGAGAGGCATTGAGTAATAATGAAGCAAAATATGAAGGGGACATTCTTTTGTTCCTTAATCTTCCTTTTATCTACTTTATTATATATAATTTCCAATTTAATCAAACTCTATTATTTTAATGTGTGTGTTAAAAGAAAGTCCATATACAAATGCATGATTGACCTCATTAATTTCATGCTTTGTACACTAGTCATATTCTGGTCAAATGTATTTTAATCATCATATCTAACTATGCCCTATTTTAGGGCCGGCTTGGGAGCTTTTTTTTGGGGTGGGTGGGGGTGGGGGAGGGGGTTTGGGGGTGGAGTGGGGGAATAAAGTGAAGGTTGTGAGCGAATCGTGGATGACGACTCAGGCATATTAGTGACCTAAAGTTAAATTTAAATGAAGATTTTAAATTTAAATTGTTAATAATTTTATTTAATTATTTTTTTTTGTTATTTTTTTTTCAATTGATAATAATCATTCTTATTCTATATTATCCTTCGTGAGAATTGAGACGTAGTACTTCAAATATGTCAGTTTCTTCTAATAATTCTTTTATTTTATAGGAAAAGTTTACCTTTTCTAAAATATTTTATAATTTTTTAGAAAATAATTATAATGTATTATTATTAAGAAATGAGGCCCTTCAAATTTAGGGCTTAAGGCATATGATTTTTCTTTAACACTGTTGAGCCGGTCTTATCGTCAATTGAGCTATACCCCAGTTATCATCTTCAATTGTTCAAAATTATTGTTTGCAAATATAGTTTTCAAATATTAAAAATTTAATTATAAAATATTAAATTATTTTAATCCAATTTAACTTGAACATTAGTAAAATTGACTTCTAAAAATAGAAAATATAACAAGTATTTGAGGACCAATGGAGTAATAACTTAATTTTAAAAAAATTATTTTATATAATTTTTAGTAATACAAACATTTATAGCTTATTTTGAATCATAAATTTATGACTTCATTTTTTATCCAAACACCATTGCATAATCTAGGATGGGGTTTTCCTCTGTCCAACAATAATTGTCCACTATTGACTTGACAAACACCTAAATAAACAATAAATAATAGGAGTAATATTATTATACTCCCTCCGTCCCATATTAGTTGATCATTATACTAAAAGTAGTTGTCCATATTAGTTGATCACCTTACTAAATCAAGAAAGCATTAATTAAAATTTTCTTATATTACCCCTGTAATTAATTATTTTTGAAAGTGTTCACATTTATTTGTAAAATTATCAATTTTTTTAAGGAGTGAATTAGTAAATTATCTTCTTATTTATGATTTCTTAAACACTGTACAAAATGGAAAGTGATCAACTAATATGGACGCTTTGAATATATTAAATGTAATGCTTTGAAAATATATTAGATGGTGAATAATATACGAGCAAAGATAAAACAGACATAAAATAATAAATTATTTCTTAATTTTTCAAATTAAATAAATATTATTCAATAACTATTTTTAATATAATGAACGCATATGAATATTTTGCTATTACGACATATACAAAGATAAAGAATTATAGCTTTATTAGAGTTTTCTGGTTTTCAAATCTTTGTCCAATATATTGTCCAAAGCCGATCTATGGTCACATCACACTGCAGCATGCACTGTGAGCTTTTGGACACAAATTTTAAAAAAAAAAAAATTAAAATTCGTGATTTAAAATAAATCATAAATATTTATGTAATTATAAATTATTTCATTGAGAATGAAATTGATATTTTAAGTTTTAAATTGTTATTAAATATAAATATATGTCATTTTTTTAGGACCGCCTAGTAAGGAAAATGAATGATATAAATTGAGACAAAATAATATAATTTTTTTAATCAAAAATATATTAATTTATTTTAGTGGAAATAAAAGAGAAGAAATTAATGTGTCTTCCTAATTCAACACTTATTTGATACTAATATTTTTTTATATCAATTTATGTGACAATTTTTCTTTTCTTGATCTTCCCCAAATCTTTCATTTTACTTTTAATGAGATAATTTTACTACCACAAAAAGTAATCTTATTTCTTAGCAGGCATTTGGATATGCGATATGAAATTGTGATAAGGAATCATGAAATGAAATTATCGTTTGGACATGTGATTTTACACTGATTTCATCTCAGGATTTCAAATCATGATTTGAGATTTTTCAAATAAAAGAATTGACCCACAAGTTTATATTTGTAAAAACAATCCCACATTTATATCTACTAACCATTTATTTCATATGTAAATAAAATTTATAATTCATATCATTACGTTTTAAACCATTTACATCTCATATATTGATTATTTTCACTAACATATAATTTATTATTACTTCAAATCAATTTCTATTTTATCATTTATATTCACCAAATTCATTATTTTTTAAATCAATTTATTTACCAACCAAATTGACCAACAAGTGACTCAAAGTAACAATGTTGGTTCGTTTTCTTAGTCATATGGACGAGAAATGCAAGTTCAACGTGAAAAAAAATGTTCGTGCTATGTGGTGGGACTATATTAAAGACTAGTACACCACAACTTATATATGTTTAATTTTTTTTATTGAATTAAAACTTGAACAATAAATCTTGTATTTTTAAAGAATATCTTTGTGATAGTGTATTATTGAATTTTATAAACTTTTGTTTATTTGGTAAGATTGTATACAAAATTAGGACAATTTTAATAGTTTTACAACTTATGAGGTTTTTATATTTATAAGAAAACATACAACATAAAAAGTTCAAATCACATGTCCAAACAAAACATCAACTTTATCACCAAACGGACCCTTATTTAAATCCTACCTAATTAAACACTATCATATAATTTGAGATAAGGTTAGAAATAAATATTTAACTTAGGTACGTTGATCACAATTTAAAGGATTTTTATATGATATAATAATTTTTTAAAATTTTCAAAAATAACTAGCTAGTAAATTTTACTTATATGCAATTTTTGCAATCATCTTTTAAATGATATGATATAAAATAATTCTTCTATATACTATAAGTTAGTGTATAAACATTAAACTCATGCATATACTTATGAAGTAGATATTGTCAAAGAGTGATTGCAAACCTTATCACTTTCGATGCTCTTTTGCTTTCACATAAATAACAAAACAAAGACAGGTGAAAACAACACGACAAATATGCAAATGAAAAACTAGCAAGGTTTCTTAATGTGATTTTCCTCTTTGTGCAAGTAAATGATTAATTAACTAAAACTAAAATAAGTATAAGTAACTTGCGTCTGATCAACTTATTCTAAAGTTGAAAAATCATTCAAGAAAATAGATGATTGAAAAAGAAAGGGAACATATCTACATCAACATGGCGGCACGCTTTCATTATTTTGCAAAAAACTTATGATTCCTACTAAGAAGATTAATTATAAGTGACATAAAAAATAAATTATAAGCTTAATTACCTTTTGTGTAGTCACAATCTAATTTCTAGTTAGTAAGTAAGCTAAGGATAAACACTAGTTTTAAACATGCATTCTTTGACTAAGTAAGTCAGATGTCGTTGTTGAAAGCTCCTTTTTATCTACTTTGAATAATATTCTTTTTATTCTTACATAAATTATTCTAATGACGTGGAAAAAAACTTAAGGTTTGTAACTAGAGCTGTCAAAAAGGGCCGGCCCAGCCCCACCTGGCCCAAGCCTCGCGGGTCAAGGAATTTGAAGGGCTAGGGCAGGCCGGCCCTTCATTTGGAAGGGCCTGAAAATGCTCAACCCAACCCAACCCAACCCTAGAAGGGCCGAGGGCTGGGGCGGGCTAGCCTTTTTTTTTGCTTTTTTTCGAACTTATAATTCTATCACATCAAGAAAATGAGAAGATTTTTAAATAAAATATGACAAAAAATGGTGTTATTTCAATAATACTAATAAAATATCTAGTGTAATTAGCATGTATCTCGCATACTAGATACGCGAGCGAGATAAGAGAATGACAAACAAGATGGGAGGGAGGCGAGGGCGCGAGATTTGTCTATGTATCCTAGATACATGCAAATCTACTTGGATAGAGTGTATCTAGAACAAATTAACCTAACTTTGAGTCCATATATTCTGAGATACATGTATCTGGACGTACCAAAATCTGGTAAGATTTATAAATTACAACATAGTGTGTATTTAAGTAATTAGATTATATACTAGTGAGATTATTGTAAGTTACCCTTAAATAAAAAGTTTTGGCCCATGGGCCAACCCCGGCCCGACCCAATCAAACCTCAAGGGCCAAGGGCTTATATGGGTTGGGCTTATAAGCCCTAGTTTTAAATGGGCTTGAAAAATCCTATCCCAACCCTACTCCAATAACGAGTTGGGTTGGCCCCATGGGCTAACGTAGTGGCGTATGCAGGATTTTTAGTAAGCGGTGTCGATATTTAAAATTAATAAAAAATAAATAATTAATATAATTACATTATATTAATAAAAACTATTGAAAACGTACTAATAAAATGTAAATCAAGTAAACTACTAAACTTTCCTCGACGAGTTTTCATATTTTGAAATGTATTGATAATAGCCTCATTGGAGATAATACTAAGTACTAGATATTCTAGTGCAATTGGTTTAACTTAGCCTAATCTGATTTGATTATAAATTATAAATAGGCGGTTGGAGGTTCGAATCCCTATAAAATTTTTCTCTGAAAATATTTCAAAAATAAAACACAAATTCGGCTTTACTGGGGCTCAAAATCGGGCCACACCTGGGCAAATGACCATTACATTCGCACTGCAAACCAACGAGCCAAGAACCTCAATTGTTCAAGCAATGTCATTAACGTTATTTGTAGGAATATTTCTATATTTATAGATTTTTAAATATATATAATACTAAATTTTTTCAATGAAGCAGTGTCGGTTGACACCCATAACATAGTATGCCCCTGCATACTACAATAACAATAACATATCTAGTGTAGTCCCGCATGCAAGTAAGGTCTGAAGATGATATGATATACACAACCTAACCCTATTTCTGCGGGGTAGAGAGGTTGTTCCCATGGAGCCCCTACTCAAAAGAAAAGTTTCCGTAAAAGAAATCCGATGGCAGAATAGCAAGATACAAAGAAAATAAAATAAGAGACAATACCAGATGTTGGAGATTAAGAAATAAAATTGATTACAAGGAGTAGAGGAGATGAGGATAGCGCCATGCTTCTCTCACATAAAGTGTGGCAACACTAGACTACCTACTAACCATCTACTATAATCCTCAACCTTCATACTTTTGTATCTAGGGTCATTTTAGGAGGTCTATCGTGGGTTGTGATTTTTACTCTCTTGAGCAAGAAGGTTTTCCACGACAAATATATGTGTTCTTTACTTTACTATATAAGTTCTGCTTAAGGAACTAGGTTCCTTAAGGTGTGCATTTATCTTGCATACGATTAAGAGTAATGTGCCATACTTTTCAACATTAGGCTGACACCTTGAAAATATCATATGAAAACACAATCAACTTTTTAGGAAAGCGCTTCAACCACTAGACCACCCTTATTCATCAATAAAAAATATTTTAGGTGGTGGAGGAACAAAATGATGGATCATTTGATGGGAGATGTCTGTGGAATGTTGTACTTGAGGGGGCAGTCATTCCCGTGAAGCCAAGCAAAGATGGGAAAACTCAAGTTCCAAAAGACAAGCTGGAGTTTAATGTTGAGGACACACTTGTGTTTGCAAATTAATGTTAAGGCTTGAAGACCCAGAAAAGGCACCCTGTAATGGGCATCCTGCACCATACTCGCTAGGACTTGAAGTCTAAAGAGATGCCTGAATAAATCGGCTAGACTGCCCCTGATGCTGATATGGTTGTTGCCCTTTATCTAAATAGCCCATACCTCGGGACTAAGATCCACTATAGCTACCATGATATCGAGGCCTCTTATGCTACCCCCACAGGTCGCACGATAGATCTTCTTCATAGCACGGGCATGGTCAACGACATCCTAAAAGACCAATATGGTGATGCTAGGGACTCTGTTTTAATACGAAGCTGAAGCCTCAAACCCTGAACAAAGCACCTAACGCTATCCTTCTCATAGACAAAATCATGTAGCATGTCTGGAGAGCTCGTGGAAATGTGTCTCATACTTTGGCACGATAATGAATTCCTTCTCCAACTTAGTAAACTGATCTCTCAATCTATCCCTGATGCTTATGGTATGAATTTGGTAAAAAAACATCACAAAACTTCATCCATGTCAAGGGAGGAGACCTAGTTGGTCTACACTCCATAAATGTCCTCCATCACTACATGGTTGGTCTGTCCGATTGATAAGCTGTGTAATCTGCACCCCAAGACTGGACTAAACACAATGTATACAATCTCTCAGAGTAGTGTAAAGAACTCATGGTCATCCTCTCCTGCAGTCTTAGAAAACCTAGGAGGAGCCAATCTCAAGAATCTACCCATCATTTCTTCTCCTCTACTATCATGGTGGCCGCCACTATTGCATGTGCTAGTTGTACCTTGATATAGGGAGCCGTAACTGCGGGTGGTGATTTCATGTCTAAAATGTTGGCACTGGCCTGCTGCATGCCACCTAGTCCCTCTAGAAACTGTGTAATAGCTGACTTAAGCCCCGTCGCAACTGCACACCCGAGTGGCGAGGTGCTGGCCCAGACATAGGCTCCATCGGCTGTAGAGAAATAAGCGTGAACTATGGATAAGTAACATGATCAAATGTAACATATCTATCCTGACCCCGATCTTGTGCAGCAGCTCATCTCCGACCTCGTTGACCTCTATCTCGACCCTAGTTAGGGCCCTATAGATAGACTTTTGAGCATCACCCTCGGCTGTTGTCTCATACAAACCATCTGTAAAAGAGTTGAACTATCATGATCCGAGCCTACACCTTGGACGTGGCCGACACTCGAGAACCATTACTGGTCCCCAAGATAACCCTCATTATGGTTGACTACAAGTCTTCCACTTGATGTTTATGCTTTGCTAGACCCAGGAGCAAGTTTATCTTTTGTGACTCCTTATGTTGCAAATAATTTTGATGTTATTCCTGAGAAACTTTGTGAACCCTTTTGTGTTTCTACATCTGTTGAAGAGTCTATTCTAACTGAGAGAGTCTACTGTGATTGTACCATTTCCATCAATCACAAGAACACCATGGCTGATTTAGTCGAGTTAGACATGGTCGATTTTGATGTCATTATGGGTATGGACTGGCTTCATGGTTGTTATGCCTCAGTTGATTGTAGAACTCGAGTTGTAAAGTTCTTGATTCCTAATGAGCCAGTTATAGAGTGGAAGAGTAGTTCAGCAGTGCCTAAGGGTCGTTTATTTCCTACCTTAAGGCGAGGAAGTTAGTTTCCAAGGGGTTTGTCTATCACTTAGTCCGAGTTAATGACTCTAGTGTTGAGATACCTCCTATCTAGTCAGTTTCAGTAGTAAAAGAGTTTCTAGAAGTCTTTCCAGATGATCTTTCCGGAGTCCCTCCTGAGAGAGAAATAGATTTCGGTATAGATATTCTTCCTGATACTCATCCTATATCTATTCCGCCATATATAATGGCACCAGCAGATTTGAAGGGGTTAAAAGAGAAGTTGAAAGATCTCCTAGAGAAAGGTTTCATTCGACCAAGTTTCTCACCTTGGGGTGCTCCGGTCTTATTTGTGACAAAGAAGGATGGTTCTCTTAGAATGTGTATAGATTACCGTCAGTTGAACAAGGTTACTATCAAGAATAAGTATCCTCTTCCGAGAATTGATGATCTCTTCGATCAACTTCAGGGTACCACTTATTTTTCTAAGATAGACCTCAGATCAGACTACCATCAGTTGAAAGTAAGGGAATATGATATTCCAAAGACAACATTCAGGACCCGTTATGGTCATTATGAGTTTTTGGTCATGTCGTTCGGTTTAACCAATGCGCCTACAGCGTTCATGGACCTTATGAATAGAGTATTCAAGCCTTATTTATATATGTTTGTTATCGTATTCATTGATGACATTATAATCTATTCGAGGAGTGAGGAAGATCATGCTAGCCATCTCAGAATAGTTCTCCAAACTCTAAAGGATAGAGCGTTGTATGCTAAGTTCTTTAAATGTGAGTTTTGTCTTGAGTCTGTGGCATTCTTAGACAATATTATTTCCGGTGATGGGATTCGAGTTGACACTCAAAAGATAGAGGTAGTGCAGAATTGGCCTAGACCCACATCTCCAACTGATATTAGGAGTTTCTTGGGGTTGGCTGGATATTATAGAAGGTTCGTAGAGGGGTTCTCATCTATTTCATCCCCTTTTACCAAGTTGACTCAGAAGACAATAAAGTTTCAATGGTCTGAAGCTTGTGAGAAAAGCTTTCAGGAATTGAAAAAACGGTTGACTACTACCCAGTATTGACCTTACCAGAAGGTACTCAAGGTTTTGTGGTATATTGTGATGCGTCCAGAGTTGGTTTGGTTTGTGTCCATGTGGATGTGTTCACCGATCACAAAAGTCTTCAGTATGTGTTTAGTCAGAAAGAGCTTAATCTCAGACAGAGAAGGTGGTTAGAGTTACTCAAAGATTATGACAAGAGTATTCTTTATCACCCAGGTAAGGCTAATGTTATTGCTGATGCTTTGAGTAGATTATCTATGGGTAGTACCGCCCATTTTGAGGAAGATAAGAAAGAGTTAGCAAAAGATGTGCTTAGACTTGCACGATTAAGAGTTCGACTAATGGATTCCACAGAAGGAGGAGTAGTGGTGATGAATGAGGCTGAATCATCATTAGTGTCAGAAGTGAAAGAGAAGCAATACCAAGATCCTAGTTTGCTTGAATTGAAGGCAAATGTTCATAAGCAAAAAGTATTTGCTTTTGAACAAGGGGGACATGATGTATTGAGGTATCAAGGTAGGTTGTGTGTACCCAGGGTGGATGAACTCCAAGAGAGGATCATGGAGGAAGCTCATAGCTCCAGATATTCTATCCATCCGTGTTCCACAAATATGTATCGTGATTTGAGAGAGGTTTATTGGTGGAGTAGTATAAAGAAGGGCATTGCAGAGTTTGTTGCTAAGTGCCCGAATTGTCAACAAGTTAAAGTAGATCACCAAAGACCCGGTGGTATGGCTCAGAACATAGAACTTCCGGAATGGAAATGTGAGATGATCAATATGGACTTCATCATAGGTTTACCAAGGTCTCGCAGGCTACATGATTCTATTTGGGTGATTGTCGATAGAATGACGAAATTAATCCACTTTTTATCGGTAAAGACTATCCAATCAATAGAGGATTATGCCAAGTTGTATCTTCAAGAGGTAGTTAGACTGTGTGGGGTGCCAGTTTCAATTATATCCGATAGAGGTGCACAATTTACTGCATAGTTCTTGAATTTTTTCCAGAAAGGCTTGGGTTCAAAGGTGAACTTGAGTATTGCTTTCCATCCTCAGACAGATGGTCAAGCAGAGCGCCTTATTCAGACCTTAGAAGATATGTTGAGGGCCTGTGTGATTGATTTCAAGGGTAATTGGGATGATCACCTACCTCTCATTGAGTTTGCTTATGACAATAGTTACCACTCTAGCATCCAAATGGCTCCTTATGAAACTCTTTATGGGAGAAGGTGTAGGTCTCCTATTGGATTGTTTGAAGTTGGTGAAGCTGGATTGATAGGACCCGACTTAGTTCATCAAGCTATGGAGAAAGTGAAAGTCATTCAAGAGAGGTGTAAAACAACGCAGAGTCGTCAGAAATCCTACACTGATGTTAGGAGAATGGACTTAGAGTTGGAAGTAGATGATTGGATATACTTGAAAGTTTCACCCATAAAGGGTGTTATGAGATTTGGTAAGAAAGGGAAATTTAGTCCCCGATATATTGGTCCTTACAGAATATCCAAGAGGATTGGTAATGTAGCTTATGAGTTGGAGCTACCCCAAGAGTTAGCAGCGGTTCATACGGTATTTCATATTTCCATGTTGAAGAAGTGCATGGGAGACCCTTCACTTATCATGCCAACTGAAGATATTGGTATCAAGTATAGCTTGTCTTATTAGGAGATCCCTGTTCAGATTCTTGACCGTCAGGTTCGCAAGTTGAGGACCAAGGAAGTAGCATCAGTCAAAGTTCTTTGGAGAAATCAATTTGTTGATGAAGCTACTTGGGAAGCTGATGAGGATATGAAGAAGAGATATCCACATGTCTTTGAGCCCGGAGAAATTCCAGATCAAGGTACTAATTCTCTTCTTAGTACTCTTTAATTGATGTGCTTAATGTGTAAGATTTGATTGTTGGGTGTTTGAACTGAATGTTTGATGTTACGCCCTTAGCTTACTAACAGTAATCTCATTCGAGGACGAATGTTCACAAGGGGCAGATATTGTAACACCCCACAACTAGAAAGAGCTAGAATTAGAAAGAGTCATTTTTGGAAAGAATAAAAAATCTGGAAAGTTGGCTAAATTAAGTTAAGTATGAGATTTGGTCAACTCCAAACGACCATAATTCCTAGCTCAGGATGAGTTAGGTGTGCTTCAAGATACCGCAGGAAAGATCTTTGAATTATCTTTCCAACGTCGCCGAGTTTGCACGATTTCAAGTTCGTATGAGTGAGATATGCTCATTGGAAGTTGGGCTATTTGGATAAGGAAAGTTTAATCCGGATTTTGGAAGGGTAGTTTGGTATATTCCTTACCCAATGATTTAATTTCATTTTTTTGGTAATTAGTTGGAGTCTAAACTGAAGTTGGTCAGTTTACGATTTTAAGATTTGAGTTAGGGTTTTAAGAGAAGAGAAAAGAAGAGGAGAAAGGAAAAGAGAAGGCAATGAATCGTTAATTCTTGAAGCTAAGGTCGCGGATTTCGTCAATGGGCGATCCCTACGAGGTACGTGAGACTTTCATAGTGTTGGGTTCGTTCACCCACGCGCCAAACATGTTTAGTTCAGTGTGAATTCATCCTAAAAAGGTTGAAGTTTGATGTTCTTGATATATGTTCTTGAAATTGGCTTTAGTTCTTGATGGTTGATGGTATTGTTGAGTTCTTGATGGAATCGCGCTGATTTTAGAGTAATGTTTGATTTGATTCTTATGTTCATGAACTGGGTATCTGAATCTAAAGAGAATTTGAGATAAGTAGTCCAGTTTAGGCGAGTTGGGATTGGAAAATGAAAAAGAGTATATCGGGTGAATCTGGGTACCAGGTCCGCGTCGCGGACTCGTTCCTCAGAATTGGGGAATTCTTCTTCGCATCGCGGAGCGGTCATAGACCGTTCTGCCTCAAAATTTATTTCGTGACCAAATAATTAAATGCATCTCCGCGTCACGGACTTGCTTCCAGACAGTGATTTCTTGATCGTTTCTCATGTTTAACTATCTAAAGGCACTCCTAAACATCATGAGATCTTTCCCATCACAAATTACGATCCTTGAATCCATAAATTCAAATTCAAGGAAAGTTCAGAGCTAAGTCTAGAGAGTTCTTAGAGTCATTTCTAAAATCTTTTGCAAACATTTAACTTTGTTTTAAGACTTGAGTTTTGAGTTGAGTAAAGAGTAAATATCAAAGTTCTTTTCTTCAAAAGAGTATATCGGGACTATGTATTCCCAAAAGAGTAAATGTTTTCACATTTAAACAAGAAAGGAAACACCGATTTACAGCTATAAGCATGGGCGAGATGCTGTATCATCACATTAGCTCATAGTGATGGTTGTCGGTTAGAGAAACTCCCACATAATTATATTACTTTACTATATGAGTACCTTGAGTTGTTGTCCCTGTTTAAATGCATTATATAAACTGCACATTTACTGTTGTTTAATTTTGCATTTGAGTTGAGTATCCATGAGTTGAGTAAAGCTAAGGTAAGTATTCTTTTCAGATTTATTTCAAGCTTATACCGTGCTTAGTTTTCCCCTCGCATGCTCGTATATTCAATGTACTGATGCCATTTGGCCTACATTGGCTTATGATGCAGATACAGGTAACCAGGATCAACATCCAGCGCCTCGTTGATCCAGTTGAGCACTCAGAGTCAGTTGGTGAGACTCCTTGCTTTCGGAGACACCTTTTTACTCCTTTATACTTATTTTATTAGGATATCGTAGGTCTTGTCCCGACGTCCATCTTAGTTGTTAGAGGCTTCATAGAAAGTTAGTTAGTTCATTTGTCCTTACATTGTCACTTTCTTATGTTAAGACTTGAGTTGCCATTTTGGCTAAGTTGAATGTTTATCTTTAAACGTTCTAAGTTATATTTTAAACAGTTGAGTAATGATGCATTGAATCCTTGTATTAATGCTTTGAGTCTTCCACTGAGTAGTAAGCCAGGCCAAGGGTTCACTTGGGGCCAACAATGGTTCTCGAGTGCCATCCAAGTCCGGAGTGTCTGCTCGGGGTGTGACAAACTTGGTATCAGAGCACAGAGTTCAAGAGTCCTAGGGAGTCTATGATGCCGTGTCTGTAGAGTCCTAGTTATCAGTGTGAAGCGCGCCACATCTATAATTAAGAGGCTCCAAATTTAGGAAATTCCTTTACTTCTTTCATCTTCATTTCGTGCGATAGAGTTTATCTCTATGAAAGTCTCTTTCTAATTCGTGCTTGCACGTGTCTTTCAAGTGATCATGCCTCCACGAAGAGCTATCCGTCCTGCTAGGAGGAACGTTGAGGAGCAAGGGGTACCTAATGCACCTGAAGTGCAACCCCAAGGAGAAGTCACGAATGCTGAGTTTAGGGAAGCGATTTGAATGTTAAGCCAAGCTGTGACTAACCAGGTTGGGCAACAAAGAGGAGCTAGACAGGAAGTGGCTGATACTTCAAGGATCCGAGAGTTCTTGAGGATGAATCCTCTAAGTTTCACTGGTTCAAGCACTATTGAGGATCCAGAGAGTTTTGTTGTGGAACTGGAGAAGGTATTTGAGGTTATGCACGTTGCCGATGCTGAGCGAGTAGAAATAGCTGCATATCAACTGAAGAATGTTGATAGGACTTGGTTTGACCAGTGGAAGAAGGGTAGAGCTAAGGGAGCACCACTTGCGAGTTGGGCTTGTTTTGAGGAGGCCTTCTTGGGGCGTTTCTTTCCTCGAGAACTGAGAGAGGCCAAGGTACGAGAGTTTCTCACCCTTAAGCAGGATTCACTAAGTGTTAATGAGTACATCTTGAAGTTCACCCAACTTTTCCGATATCCTCCAGAGATGGGTGCGGATATGAGAAGCAGGATGAGTCTTTTTGTTGCTGGGTTGTCCCGTCTGTCAAGCAAAGAAGGCAAGGCAGCCATGCTAATTGGGGATATGGATATAGCAAGGTTGATGGTCTATGTGCAGCAGGTTGAGGAAGAGAAGCTGAGGGATAGGGAGGAGTTTAGAAACAAGAAAGTGAAGTCATAGAATGAGTCCGGGCTGCAAAGAAATAATGTGAACCAGTCTTCTTTCCAACAAAAGCAAAAGGGACCTGCTCTATCATCTGCTAGTGCACCTGCACCCAGAAACAAAGGTGAGTACAATAGTCAGAATTCACAGCACTTCAGAACTAGACCTGCACAGTCTCAGGGTAGTGTGGCACAATGAGATAACTGGGCTCCTGTATGTGCTAATTGTGGTAAGACCCACCCAGGTAAATGTCGCGATGGCTCCATAGGTTGTTTCAAGTATGGACAAGAGGGTCACTTCATGAAAGAGTGCCCTAAGAACGGACAAGGTAATGGAAATCAGGGCAATAAAGCCCAATCTTCATCGGTAGCTCCACCAGACAGGGCTACACCTAGAGGAGCTACTTCCGGTACTGGCGGAGGGGCAAACAGCTTTTATGCGATCACTAGTCGTCAAGAGCAAGAGAATTCTCCAGATGTTGTCACTGGTATGATCAAAGTCTTTACTCTTGATGTTATGCTTTGCTAGACCCAGGAGCAAGTTTATCTTTTGTGACTCCTTATGTCTCAAATAATTTTGATGTTATTCCTAAGAAACTTTGTGAACCCTTTTGTGTTTCTACACCTGTTGGGGAGTCTATTCTAGATGAGAGAGTCTATTGTGATTGTACCATTTTCATCAATCACAAGAACACCATGGCTGATTTAGTCGAGTTAGACATGGTCGATTTTGATGTCATTCTGGGTATGGACTGGCTTCATGCTTGTTATGCCTCAATTGATTATAAAACTCGAGTTGTCTAGTTCCAGATTCCTAATGAGCCAGTTATAGAGTGGAAGAGTAGTTCAACAGTGCCTAAGGGTCGTTTATTTCCTACCTTAAGGCGAGGAAGTTAGTTTCCAAGGGGTGTGTCTATCACTTAGTCCGTGTTAATTACTCTAGTGTTGAGATACCTCTTATCCAGTCAGTTTCAGTAGTAAAAGAGTTTCTAGAAGTCTTTCCAGATGATTTTCCTGAGGTCTCTCCTGAGAGAGAAATAGACTTCGGTATAGATATTCTTCTTGATACTCATCTTATATCTATTCCGCCATATAGAATGGCACCAACAGAGTTGAAGGAGTTAAAAGAGTAGTTGAAAGATCTCCAAGAGAAAGGTTTCATTCGACCAAGTGTCTCACCTTGTGGCTCTCCGGTCTTATTTGTGAGAAAGAAGGATGGTTCTCTTAGAATGTGTATAGATTACCGTCAGTTGAACAAGGTTACTATCAAGAATAAGTATCTTCTTCCAAGAATTGATGATCTTTTCGATCAACTTCAGGGTACCACTTGTTTTTAAAAGATAGACCTCAGATCAGGCTACCATCAGTTGAAAGTAAGGGAATGTGATATTCCAAAGACAGCATTCAGGACCCGTTATGGTCATTATGAGTTTTTGGTCATGTCGTTCAGTTTAACCAATGTGCCTGCAGCGTTCATGGACCTTATGAATAGAGTATTCAAACCTTATTTAGATATGTTTGTTATCGTATTCATTGATGACATTCTAATCTATTCGAGGAGTGAGGAAGATCATGCTAGCCATCTCAGAATAATTCTCCAAACTCTAAAGGATAGAGAGTTGTATGCTAAGTTCTTTAAATGTGAGTTTTGGCTTGAGTCTGTGGCATTCTTAGGCCATATTATTTCCTGTGATGGGATTCGAGTTGACACTCAAAAGATAGAGGCAGATCAGAATTGGCCTAGACCTATATCTCCAACTGATATTAGGAGTTTCTTGGGAATGGCTGGATATTATAGAAGGTTCGTAGAGGGGTTCTCATCTATTTCATCCCCTTTTACCAAGTTGACTCAGAAGACAATAAAGTTTTAATGGTCTGAAGCTTGTGAGAAAAGCTTTCAGGAATTGAAAAAACGGTTGTCTACTGCCCAGTATTGACCTTACCAGAAGGTACTCAAGGTTTTGTGGTATATTGTGATGCGTCCAGAGTTGGTTTGGTTTGTGTGTTAATGCAGAATGGCAAAGTTATAGCTTATGCCTCTATACAGTTAAAAGTTCATGAGAAAAATTACCCAACCCATGATCTAGAGTTGGTTGCCGTAGTATTTGCTTTGAAACTTTGGCGTCACTATCTTTATGGTGTCCATGTGGATGTGTTCACCGATCACAAGAGTCTTCAGTATGTGTTTAGTCAGAAAGAGCTTAATCTCAGACAGAGAAGG
>JAJONR010032481.1:0-18777 GCA_029582245.1 Solanum etuberosum
AATAATAATAATAATAATAATAATAATAATAATAATAATAATAATAATAATAATAATAATAATAATAATAATAATAATAACAATAATAATAATTATAATAATAATAATATGATACATACCAATATATCAAGTACAAAATTTTAAGCTTCATTACCTGGTGGAACAATCACTTCGTGATTGCTGCAGGTATGGTTCCTTTCCTAAACCCTTATTCTCTTTACAAAATATTTACTCCCTAATTATTATATAAGACCAAATATAAAAGTGTGAAAGTGACCCACTATTAATTTTAAATGTTATTTTATGTACCAAAAACTATATTAATTATTTAAACTACCCCCTTATTCATATAACTATAGTTACGAATAGTCCAAAATACCCATTTAGAATTTATTGAAAGAGTCTTTTACAGAATAAAAAGCTCTAGTACTCAAAACAACCAAATGGATCGTTACATAAATATTTCTTTTGAAATTAGATTGATCTGAAATTCGGTAGGTTTATCAGAAACAATAAAATTTAAAAATACTCATAGCTCTGAAGTGATTTGAAAAATTACTTGACTATGATATAGTGGTGAAAGAGTTTGTTCTCTATGGTATTCATAACTAAATTTTAGTGAAGTAGTAAATTCATGTGCTGGCTTTAGACCGTCCCCCATATCAAATGAAATTAATACAAGTCACTAGATTTAATTTCTAGTTTTGATAATCGGTTTAACTCTCACTATCTCAGTGATATATGATTGGATCAATGAATCTAGCGATAATGATATTCACTTTACTTAATTTAACGTATATTCTCCATCTGACTTAGCTTTTCTTCTAAATTTATTAGAGTGAGTAGATATTTTTAATCAAAATTTATCGTTCAAGATGCATAGATATCTATGAGGTGTGTTGTGATTATAATATTCAATGAACACATAAACCTGCTAATTTTTGGAAAATAGTACTCAGATAATATAAATAGTTTTTAATATTTTGTTCTTTATTCTTGATCCGTGTATCTATTATGCAAATGACTATATGTGACAAGAATTACTGAATGAAAATTTATGAATTTTATTGTGGCCAAACAATGTTTTCACAAAACTGATCATAGTTTTGGAATTCGAATAAAATGGACTCTGATTTATCTAAAATTTGGTAGATTAATAAGAACAATCGAGTAAGAATTTTTTTGAATCATTATGTGAGTTTTTGGTCACATTTGATTAAATAGTAGTAAAGTATTAGTTTCATGTGTTGGTTTAGACCTTCCTCCACATCGGATGAAATTAATACAAGTCACTATGTATTTAATAGTCTAGTTTTGATAATCTGTATTAAGTCTCCTAAAAGAGTAATATATGATTGGATCAATGTAACAAAAGCGGTTTTCTCTTGACTTAAACTAACAGTAGACTCTCCATTTAAGTTTGGTATGTATAAGTTTATGGAGTGAATAATCAATCATTGTACGCGTGTATTGCATGAGTAGTTCTCCAATCCCATTGATTGGCTATTAGAGATGCATGGATATATATGTATGAATGATCCCTGAACTTTGTTATTTAGGATTATTCGACATATTATGATCTATTTAATGTATCATATCTCAAATTTTCAACAGACTTTATAGACCCACTTAGTACTACTCAAGAATTTTTTCCGACAAAGATAAAATATTAATTCAAAGAGTGCATTGTACATGTACCTTATGTTAGAAGGAATTATTTTCAGTTTCTAGCTAGATAAGAGATGGATACTTAATATATTTTCTTGTAACTCTCCTATTATTGAGTTTGATAAATATTTGATCTCTTGTGATATATTGATGTGTGAATTTTGTATTAGTATTATCTCCCATGAATTAAATTATATTAGTCTATCTCATAAGAAAAAATATATTTTAAATTGAATGCAACTTATTGTACACTAGCATCTAAGTTATTTATTTTGAATAGAACTTCGAGGTTGGTCAATGGATGGACATAACAGTTCATTGAAAGTGAAGTCACTACCAACGTGTGAGTCTTGTTTAGAAGAAAAAATAACTAAGGGAACTTTCCTCTTAAAAAGGAAAAATAGATAGTGATAAGTTAGAATTAACCTATTCTGATTTGTGTGGTAAATGAGCATTCAGACAAGAGGTGGCTTTGAATATTCTGTAATGATCAAGAAGGTTACTCATGATATAAATATATTGATTGATGTTTGATTAGTCTGAATGTCTTAATAAACTCAAAATATTTAAGACAACTGAAAATATCATCATTAAAAATATATAAAGTTATTGCAATTTGATTGTAGTGACGTATATCTCTCTACAGAGCTGATGAATCACTTATCTGATAGAATAATTACATTTCAATTGTCTGTACTAGACACTTGATAATACATGGTTTAAAAGAGAAAAGAAATAGACTTTTATGAAGATGATAAGATTAATGATTGACTTATTCATTGTTGTTTTGTTTCTTTTGAAATATGTTCTAAGAACTACATATCACATTCTGAATTAAATTTCTTTCAAATCAGTACATTGGACAACTATAGAACTAGTGTCAATTTGATGTAAGCTTTATCTGTGACATGTTCAGCTATAGAATTGTCGAGCACGTGTGTTGAGTGGGAGAATAAGAAAATTAGAATTAAAAACGAAATGTGTGTGTTAATTGAATATCCAAAAAGAATAAAAGTAGGTTTATTTCCCTGTCCTTAAGAAAATAAGTTCTAGAAAGGACCATTTAGTAAACCATGTTCCTAGAAATAAACTAATTTTACATGAACTGAACAAAGAAATAACAAATGAGTCAATTATAAATTCAGACGCTCAAGAACATCTTTTGGGTATGTCAAAATTGACGTTTTATTACACTTAAGTAATGGGAGAAACGTTACTAGACATAAGAAAAATACTACCTCAAGTAATGGGAGTGATGTTGAGAAAATTAAAGAACACTACATGAATTTTTTTTCATATTTCAACATCAAAAGATTTTGAAGTAAATATTAAGACTCAAGAACATGAAAGTGTGATTATACTAGTAGTGCTTAGTTGTAGTGGGAGAATCATAATCAAGATTGATTTATTTTTAATTCTTGAGATAACTTTCATGATAGAACTCCTGAAACAAAGTACATTGTTTGAGGATTTCGTGATAAGGTCTCTCAAGATCTAGTACAAAATTGATAAGTTACTGTGAAACACTACTAGACGAAGTTGCATAAGAAAACAACTTGATAAAATCTTTTTGATAAGATCCTTTTGATAAGAAATACAAAAGAAATATCTAAGAAAGTTGTAAATGCGTAGTTAAGAGTCTAAGTCGGAGATTGTTAGGATACATACTATTAATCATGTGTTTAGAAATAATGTTTTAATAATTTTTTAGATTAAATATCTAAGGTGGGAGATTATTAGGGTATATACTATTAATCATGCATTTAGATGTAATACATTATAATAATTGTGACTGTTAAAAATCTATGTGGGAGATTGTTGGGAGAGATACTCTTAACCATATGTTTAATATAGTATTTATTATAGAATAATTATTAATTCAGTTTTAATAGATCATATATTCGTTTATGGGGTCTGTTTACTTATATAGTATATGATTTTGTGTATAGAGTTTTAGCTTATGCACATAGGACTAAATAATCGGTTTTTATAAGTATAAAATTTTTTGTTCACAATCTAGGATGGAAATTGGACATGTCACCGGTACGATTGTAGCACAAGATTATATATATTTATCTCAATTATAGAAACGATATAGTTCCAACTTCTTCTGCTAGTGCATTTTGTATGTATTGTAATAGACCGAGTAGAGATAGTTGTTTTAGACTGACTGACAAAAGCGTATTCTCTAAACTTTTAAATGTGCTTATATTATCTATCTTGATATAACTATTATGATCTGTATATATATTAATTATGATTTTGATTTATTAAAAGGTAAAATTCTGAGATAGGTCAATATGCCTGGTAGATTGATGATAATGATATATATTGGTGAAATAATAAGTTAGTTGATGGAGTCCGTGTCTCGGTATAGAGATTGATGATATGCCTTTTTGAGAAGCTTATAAGTTTTTAGCGTGTCAAACCTTGCAAGTGGATTTATTAATCCGATACATGAAATAAGTTAAGCAATGCTTAAAAGAAAATTAATCCTTTTAATTAAATTTGGCAGTAATTGAACTTATGGATAATATCTGTAATCTTAACATGAGGAATTACATAAGTGTTTAATGAGTAATTTCGAAATATAAATAGAGGAGTGCAATTTCAAATTTCTAGTCGAATGATTTGTAATTTATTATGGTGAATAATTAAAATTAATTATTTAAAATTATTTTCATAATAGGAAGCCTCAGAAATTAATTTTGTGGTCCCTATAGTGCTCATATTACTTAAAACTCAGAATCCTAATTCTAAGGGGAAAAGGGGAGACATGCGTCAGTTTTATGTTTAAAAGAAAAATAACATGTAATTTTTGTTTGGAAGAAAATAGACTCTGTGTTGTTTTCCTCTTTGTACTAGGAAGAAATCTCTATAATTAGGGATTCTTCTAACCCTAGAAAGATTTGAAAAGTTTCTTTTCATTCTTGCCCACCAAAGTATTGAGAGAGTTCGGATGTAAATTTGAGATCATTATAGAAGACTGCAAATCTACTGTCTATCTTGTGAATTCGCTTGAAGGTCTTTCTAATTTGTTGATTAGCTTGAAGGTATCTACTCACTCTTCAAGAGGTAATTCTTGAATTAAATTTCAGCAAGATTATGTGTTCTAGAATGATTATATGTGTTCAAGCATAAACATTATTGGTTATCTATTATTCATGTAAGTAGTATGATTCTAGTATGCTTTCGCTGTGCATATAGTTTTCCGACAAACACTTCCTTGCCTGAGATTTTTTTATTTTCATTTTCTCCTAGGGTAAAAACTTCGTAGTCTGAGACCTTAATATTCATTTTCTCCTAGGATAAACACTTCCTAGTCTAAGATTATTTTTTTAATTTTCGCCTAGGATAAACACTTCATAGCTTTGAGACCATTTTTTTATTTTCTCCTAGGATTAACACCTCCTAGTCTGAGACGGTTACTCTAATTTTTCGCCTTGGATAAAAACTTCATAGTTTGAGACATTTATTTCATTTTTCTCCTTGGATAAACACTCCCTAGTATGAGACAATTATTTTTTATTTTTCTCTTAGCATACACTTCCTTATTTGATACATTTATTTATATTTCTCCTAGAATAAACACTTCTTAGTCTGAGACATTTTTTTCTCCTAAAATAAGCACTTCCTAGTCTGATACAATCATTTTTATTTTTTATTTTTTCCTAGGATAAACACTTTCTAGTTTGAGTTTATTTTTGGAAATTCTCAATTGCGAATAACTACCAAAATTTTTCTAGTAAAACCTAGGGCAAATTTTTATTTTATTTCTTTTGTTTGTGATAATTTACATGTTTCTTCAAGCTAAACATGTATATCAAATCAGGAATAAAGTTTCAACTCAACTCATTTTAGAATGTTTATCTCCATTACAGTTTGAATCAACTTGACATATATTGGCCTAACATCTCAAGAGTCATCTTCTTGGCATTTCAATCAAGAGAACAACATTTAAAAATATTCTACACTTTTTAGAATGGTAATCTCCAGAAGAAGGCGAGCTGATAACTGTAGATCCAAAGGTACCTGAAGAAAAAGATTCAAGACAAGTAGAGTAGATATGATCTTGTATTCTTCCTTTTTACTTTTTTCATTTTCAATACAACAATAAGAGCCACAGACCGGAGCCTCGACCAGGCCTCACCTGAATCTTAAAACTCAGTATATTCTATTGCCTTTTTTTAGCCTGGACTACACATAACTTGATTCCCTTATAACCTGGGATATGTAGGCTGTCCAAAAACCAAGAGTAGGTCACATACATGTGTTTCCTTTCAAATAAAAGTCTGATCAAAACTTTTCTTGTTTTCTACTTCTTTGTTTGAAAAATCTTCATGTTTCCAGTCAAAGAGGGGCAAACTGTAGACACATAATATTTTACCAAACCTAAAGTTTTACACAATTTTATTTTTCTTAAATATTTATTTTAGATCTAACTTAAAGATTTTAGTGTTTCTAATCGTATTTAATAAGTTTATTTTAAAAGATTCAAAAACTACAAAAAAATAATGTCACACTTTGAGGTACATTTTATTTTCAATCAATTCAAAACAAAAAAAAAATGAAACTTACCAAAATATATATTTTATTTTAATTAAAAATTTAATAAATAAGTTAGTATTTCTTAATTATTTTTTTTGATTAGCTATTAAGCATTTCATATATTTTATTTCTTTCAAATGGTTAACTAAAATTTGTTATTATTTTTATATATATTTAATTTTTAAAAATAGCAAATCTTATCTATCCCCAATACCACACATTACCGCCCATTTTCCTCTCCAATCTCACCACAACTCACTCACACTCACCCACCTATACTAAACCAACACACTCACACTTACACTACATATATATATATAATACACGATAATCAGAAAAAGGAAAAAAATGAACAGACTAGAGGAGAAAACAAAAAGAAAATGAAAATATCCCAAGCACACATATAGAATACCCTCCCATACATACTCAGTTCTTCCTATTCTGTCACGCCCTTAGCCTACACCCTGGATGTGACCGATACTCGAGAACTATTTATGATCCCCAAGCGAACCCTTGACTTGACTGACCACTTAGTGAAATACTTCACTCAAGAAATAAAGAGCTGTACACGCCTATTGATGATCCTGAACACCTGTATCTGCATCATAAAAAAGTGTTGGTTGAATGACATCACTATATTGAATGTACGAGTATGTAACATAGACGAAGTAAAAGAACAAAAAGAAAGGACTGCAATAGATTAATATATAGTCAAGCTGAATCTAAAGAAATAAAGGAGTTAATCATTTAATGCTTTACAAAACTCATTCATCTCTGAAATCAACATAATAAGTAATATATTAAAACACACTTTAACTCTCTTGGGAGATTCTATAACCGACAACCATCACTATGAGCGACGTGATAATACAACATCTTGTCCACGCTTCCAGAACTGTCATATACCTTGCCGAGGTATAGAACCTCTCAACTAAGTGTATCCACTAAGCTATAATGATCCATCTAAAAACACTGATCCTATACCCATATTGAAAAAACATGGTTTAAGAGGATTTAGAGTTTTCTGAACTCATCCCCGTATCGGTGCTCAATACTATTTCCAATATTTTATATATATATATATATATATATATATATATATGCTCAAATATATAAATCATACTCTTTCTCTAATATATGAGATAATTGCTCAAACTATCCTCTTAAAAGAGGTAACTGCTCCAAAATATGTCTGAACTCATAAACTTATTTAGAAATCAAAGTTTCTCTTTTCTCCCTTTAAAAATTATATCATTGGTAAATACTTAGTTCTGTTATACTTTCTCTAAAAACATCTCTTCAGAATCAACTCAAAACTCTTCTTTACTTTTCTCAACAATAAATTCAAGACAATAATTGGTTAAAAGGATTTCTTAACAAATAACACAATAATAAGGTTCATGCTGGAAAATAGACATGAACAATAAAATAAAAAAATCTCAACACATGATATACAACAACTTAACAATTAGGAATAGAAATTCGGAATTCAACGATACTACTCACCTCAAGAATACTAGAAATCAAGGATAAATCCCTAGATTACTCTTTTATTGGTTTGAAAGTAGATGTAGGGTGTGAGGACAAACTAGTCCAACACTTTCATAGCCTTACATACCTTGGAAGAACAAACTTCTTAGCGAAATAGATGGAAACTTGAAGAACGCTCGAAACCCTAGCATTTTCTCCTCTTGATTCTTGTTCTAGTAATTTGAAGTGTTTAGAATGAATAGGAAAAAGTCCCAAATACCCATAATTAATTAGAAGATGCAAAACCCCAGTCCCGCCTGATGGAGGTCCTAACGGCCCATCACCATGATGACTACCTGTCACCTGCCATTGTAAAAAAAACCTGAAACTCTAAAATTTCTGCAAAGTTGACGATCCTACTGACGGAACCGTCAAGTAGTTTACTACTCGTCAGTGCTTCCTTCAACTTTTTCTAAAATGACAGCCTCTAATAAACGACCGTAACTTTTTACTCCAAACTCAAAATGAGGCAAACTCGATGGAGTTGGAAAGAGGACTCAAATATCTTCAATTTGATAGGTTATAACCACCTTATTCATTATATTTTGGGAGATATCATCGTTTGAAGTTGACCTTAGTAGAATCTTCTGTTAAAGCTTAATCGGTAAGAAAGCTTTCAACTCAACTTTGTGCTAGGGGGTTCTTGCGACTTAATTCATATCCAAAACCATTCCAACACTAAATAATTTACAATTACACATATGAGCAATTTAAGAATCACACGCTATAATTTTACATGTAATTAAAAAATTGTTCGGGTCTTAGCTTAGAAATTATCGGGGTGTTACATATTCCTTTCCATTAAAAAAAATAATACCAAGGGAACACACACATACGAAAAATAACCACACCAAACGAAAACAATACCAAAACATTTTTATTTCCTTCTAATAACACACATCACATATTGACCACATACACAACAAATTGTAACTACTTTAGAAATAAGGTCGAAGTCTTGAGGTTTTTTGTTTGTGGACCTAAAAGTTAACTTTTGTCAACTTTGGA
Source organism: Solanum etuberosum (assembly GCA_029582245.1). Classification (NCBI taxonomy): domain Eukaryota; kingdom Viridiplantae; phylum Streptophyta; class Magnoliopsida; order Solanales; family Solanaceae; genus Solanum; species Solanum etuberosum. Next base: position 8,755 of record JAJONR010032481.1, read on the forward strand.
AATCAACAGATTGTACATACTTTGTTGTAGTAAATTAATTTTCAAAAAAGGTAACATTTATCTTCATTATATAGTTTGATTTCATAATTATATAAGATGTGATTCCAATGTTATGAAGTTGCACAAATTTATGTGTGTTTAATATTTGGCACTATAATATGAATTAGATTGAGAATTTTTATATTATTTAATACAGAGTAAAATTGGTATAACATGTAATTATTTCTTGCATGCTTAAAAGTCTAATTTTTATCTTGTTCTTGATTAAAATAAAAAATTAAATGTTCTACGTTGTGTAATTAATAATATTTGGATGAATTTTAGTGCAAATAAATTAAGTTACTTTCCCGGTTTGTATATCTAAAAAAATTGTGTTTATTATTTTTGTTAGAAAAATTAAAATTAAAGTCAAATCAAATCTACAACTTTATTTTCATTCTATTTTTATGAGGAATCTTAATAAAAGTTTTCAATTAATTTGATTTTGTTGATATATTTTTTAAATAATTCTAATAAATAAATTTTATTTAATTGATATAATAGGAACATGATTAGATCGACAATAATAATAGGTAAATTTTACCACTTGAAGAACAATGCAAAAAATTTAGACATAAATAATTTGTGGCAAAGTTTGAAAGTGTTTCTACCAAAAGACCACACACGAATAAAATCAGACAATTTTAAGTCGTTTCTAAAAAATCAAAGAATACGGGTAATGAACACTTTTATAATGTTCATCAGTACAATATATCCAAAATTCAATTCAAGCTATATAAAAGTCAAGCAAGCGACCGTGCACGTCCCAAGTGGCGACTCTGAAATAAAATAATTCCTTTTCCAAATAGTCACTTTTATTGAATTTTTTTAAAAAAAACATCCTTTGAAAAAATAGGGGCGTACATTAGGTATACGCGAAGTGCCGCACGACAAATGCTCTAGCTGCGCGAACACGCACGTCCTTCAATTTGTTTTCTCTTCTTTTCATATCCTAGGAGGGGTGTTTTTGTCCTTTCCTCACCCCATAAACCTAACCTATGTCTATAAACTTCCCCCAAAATCCTAAGTCAATCACATTTCATAAGTTACAAAACAAACTTCATCTCTAAGAACTGCATAGAAAGGTTTCTCAAGTTCAACCTATAAAAGTTCCATGTCCAAATCTTTTATCCAAGAATGCATAAAATTTAGCAAGGTTTTCCATTCCAGGTATGTGAGATTTCATTGATGGGTATCTTTTCATCCATTAAATTATTGTCACGCCCCAAGCTTAAACCCTGAATGTAACTTGCACTCGAAAACCATTGTTGGTTCCCAAGCGAACCCTTGGCCTGGCTCATTACTCAGCAGAAGACTTACTCAAATAAAATAAAAACTCATGATGCAAAAATAACTTTAAAAACTTAATTTAAACTCAACTCCAATAATCGTTGAAAATAATTTAACAAGTATTAGTTAAATGACTCATGAACTCAAAAACATTACAAAAACAAAGGAAATAATAATAGTGTAACCATCCCGCCATCCCGCCAGAGCGGGCCAGATGTGGCTAGGGCGGCGGCACCCCTACGGGATAGGTCGCGCCAGAGTTGGATGGATGAGACAGTACTTAAATAACACGAAGTCTTATTTTCTCCCTTTTCAAAAAACACCTAAAAGAGGTGAGGATCACCACAGAAACCCTCCAAAGGCTGCTCTAGGCTCGGGAAGGAAGCAGAAAGAGATTTCTAGCGTAAGGATAACGATTGCTTGCGGATTTCTGGTCAAAATCCACCTTCTCGTCGTTAAGAAGCCAGGGTTGGAGCTACAATTAGTCTGCTACTGCTTGGCGCACAGGTAGGCTAGGTTTATTAATTGAGTAGTTGTAAATCCGTGATTCACTGCATAGTATAGTTGTAATTGATGGTAGTATTCATGCGTAGGCTTTCGAGCACCAAAAAAAGGACAGACATACATGTATTCCTAGGTGTTACATTAGGCGTATACCGTAGTAGAAAACCCTATCCCGTGAACTAGGGTTATGTGATGGTTTGATTTTCTGGTGGTGTGATATAAACCTGTTAATGTCTTCGTTATATGCATATATGTATGGCATTAGATATTTATGAATCAAACCTAAGGAAACGACTCAATATGTATAATTGCATGCTATGAACCTAATACTTGATTGTGTGATTTTAAGTATGTTCATTATGGATGTGATTGTGCTGAGTGGATCGGATGTCACGTACCGACACACATACATACATTAGATTGGGTGTCATGTACCGACACACATACATACATTTGATCAAGTGTCACGTACCGACACACATACATACATTGGATCGGGTGTCACATACCGACACACATACATACATTGGATCAGGTTTCACGTACCGACACATATATATGCATTAGATTGAGTGTCACGTTCCGACACACTAACAATTTTGTTGTGGGTTCCATGAGAGAACCATGTGTGAATGATATATTCATATATGCTTGTTATTTGAAAATGTGGAACTGTATGCTGCTCTTGAACTGATAACTCGATTGTGCATTATATATATAAACGTGTGTTTGCGGTGTCGTAAGGTAATTGGGTATATCTCCTTAATGAATGAACTGTGAATGGTCAGGCCCAAATCGAGATGTGGTATGGTAAGTGGAGATCAAGGGTCCAGGTGTTACTATGTCTTAATTTAGAGAGGTGGTCATGTGTATTGTCGTTGAGAATTGGGGTGGTGCTATGTTGTCAATGTTAATAGTTGGGTTATACCCTGCTAGGGGATTAGTATTGAAACGGTTAACAAGCCTAGATAGAACGTACCACGGGGTCAAGTGTTGAGTGGTGATGTGGAAGAAGTAAGGGTATGTCGTGAGTGGTTGGCCGGGTTGGTAGTAGTTATATCCAGAATATCCTCTAAGAGGTAGAATGGTTATGTCATAATAAAGAACGGAGCGAGTAAGGGGTTAGAGTCAAGTGTACTAGTATGAGTTAAAGTATCCGAAAATAGTAAGGGCTGGAAAATATTAAGGTGCTGGAATGAGCAGTCTTATTGCATGTTTCTTGCTAGTCGACTTCTTATATTATGCGGTGGGTATCGGGTTGACTGATGATGCCTACCTGTACGTGTGGTTGTACTGATACTACTCTTGCTATGCCTTTTTGGGCATAGTCTGGTTGCAGGGTCAGTGATGTTTCATAGGTGAAGACGAAGACAATCTCCAACAGCTTCTATTTTTTCTTCCGTGTGGTGGGAGCTGCGTCATTTATTAATTTTCTTTTACCTTGTAATCTTAGTAGCTCTTGTACTTGTTTAGACTAGATCCTTGGGGAAGTTAACTACTTTACAAGTTAACTTTGAATTGTTTTTAAACTCTTTATTTATAAAATCTACATGAATCTCTTTCTATTTTATGTTTTCTTGATCTTTCGTATGTCTTTAAGTGTTTCGGAATCGAGGGTTTTCCTACTTAGGTGTTAGAGTAGGTGCCCGCACGGCCCGGTTTGTTGGGTCGTGAAAAATTGGTATCAGAGCCCAGGTTACTGGTCTCCCAGTACCAGAGCAAATGTGGACTAGACTCCTGTGGATTAGTGTGTTGACGTCCACATCTAATTTTAAGGAAGCTGGGAATCATTCTAGGAAGTGTTCCCTCTCTTCTCTCTTTTCGTGCGAGTTTTCGCTTGTGGTATGAGTTGAGTCCAATTAGTATTTCCTGATTCCAAATGGTATCTCAACAGAGTGAACCGGATGCCATAGTCACGGCCGAAGGGACACAAGCAAGTTAAATTGGAATTGAGAAGGTTCCAATTGGTATCTGGCCTTAGAGGCTCTATAAACGCATGGATGATCAGTAATGGTCATCTGTGGAACGAACTAACTAATAATTTGGACTTGCCTGTGAGTCGTAGCTTGAAACTGTGAATGTGTGCTTCTTATTGTGTGAATTAACTGTTGCTGTGAAAGGTATAATTGCTTGGATGCTATGATATGATTATGTGCACAATATTGCTTGTTTGGACTTCGATGTGTGCAAAATGTTAGCCTAAGGTTCAAAATTGTGCGAGTGGTAGTTGCTTGAGTTTTGTGAACTTGTTGTCGGAAAAGATTCGTCACTATGTTCGGTGTAAGGGTCTAGATAAACTACGATGTGATTCATAAATGAAATCTGTACATGTGTTGCGACCAACTATAACAGTGTGAGTGTATGGGTATATTCTGGGAGTCTGCGTGGTTGTTATGTTGAATTAATGGGAAGGTATTCTGGAGTTTGTGCCATTGAGTTTACTCGGGGTAGGCAAGGACTATCCTAGCTAAGAGGATTATCTTAAATGCTTAGTTATAGCCTGGGAATCAAGGAAAGATTTTAGGGATGGGAAGAACCCCAGGAAATTGTTGGCCTGGGGTACTATTTCCGCCTGAGCTGCTGGGCCGGGATTATTCTTGCCAGGGTGAGACCGCCAGAGCGGGATTTCTCCCACAAGAGCGGGACAGGGCGAAACAGAATCTCAGCCCTGTCTCCCTTGTTTTTTCCTAGTCATACATATAAATCCCAAATCGTACATGGGACGATTCCCGCAATCCTATCAGTAACAAGAAAGTTAAGTGTTTCCTAAAACACTTTGTAGCCTCCCTCTCATTAGATGTGGTGCACTTCACACTCATGAAAATGACTCTACTTAGTGCGGATTTTCAGACATCCTAGGACTCTTGAACCTAATCCTCTAATACCAAGTTTGTCAGGCCCCGAGGCTACCCCCTGGACATAAACACGGGATCTAAGATCACGAGTGACCCGAAGCTAACCCTGAGTTGGCATATCATAAGCATACTTAAAAGAAATACTGTGCGGAAGCTTAAAACATGAGATAACTAAATGATGGGGAATACCCAATCTGAGTCTGAGTATATAAAATACTGAATGAGAGTTTAATAACACTGAACTATTACTCAACTGCTAAAGCTGAATCTGTCTATGTCTGAAATAAGCTTCTAACTGACTAGAGATGCTAGGACATGTCCCCAGCTAACTCTAGTAAAAACTGAAACTAAGATAAAAATTTGAAATAAGAAACATGTCTATTGTCCTCGAAGAATGAGGACTCACCACTGAAGCTGTTGAACTTGAGATCGGGAACCGATCTATGCGTGATATGGATGCTGAGAACCTGAACCTACATCACGATAAGATGTAGCGCAGAGTATGGGTCAGTACTTGAAAGGTACTGAGCATGCAGGATAGAATGAAGCTGAATAATATACACATAACTTAATAAAGCATACTGATCAATGATATAATCTGAACATAATGGAAATACTGAAATATACTGAATACTGAGCTAACTGAATGCAATGACCAAGTATATAACATGCTAAAACAGAATACTGAAATGTCACTGGGAACCTGGTCAAATGCACTAGAATCTGACTGTGGGAGCTACTAGTAACCGACATAAAACCACATGAGCTAAATGTGGAGTCCGATGTATACTCCCCATTGAGAGGACCCAATATACCTTGCCAAGGGTATAAAGGCATGACTGATGTGATCACTAAATACGATGCCCACAGAGGGGACTTACAAACCTACGGGGGCACGTAGTTCAGGGACTATGAGGGTGACTGACCCTAGTCCAACTCAGTGTTAAGCCTACTCCCAACTGAATGTATATACAATAAAACATAACTGAAATATAATGGATAGCTCACTGTTCTGACATGCTAACTGAAAATGCAACATTAATGTACTGATAATGAAACATTTGGAACTGATGCATGTATATCTATATAGACTAACCTAGAAAGTGTAATTCATGAACTAAACGAATCAAGACATCTAGGTTTCTAAATTTCATGCAAGGAACTACGCAACATTGTTACAACAACATGAAAATCTTATTAGGAATATTCTAACAACTGATTCAGAACAATTTCTAACATTCAAGAAATCCTAGGGCTAGATAATATGAAGGGAATCAAGAATCTAACTAAATTCTAGGGACCTAATGGGCGAAAGGAACCCACTAGTGAAATCCCACATACCTGGTGATGAAATTCACGGAGAAATCTTTCAATTTCGGGGCTGGAACTGAAGAAAACTTGTTGCGTTCTTGGAAGGGTTTGGTCGACTCTTTCTCCTCTTTCGCTCTAAGTTTTATGAATTTTTGGTGAATGATTGATTAGGTTAGGTTGTAATTTAGTTTCTAGGCTAAAACTGATGAAAACCACATAATAGGAATTAAACGACATAGTTTAGGGTCCAACGCAAAGGGAAAAGACCAAACGACCCCTGTCTTAAAAGCTATCGGGGGTCACCGACGGACCATGGAAGGACCGACAGTCCGTTCTGGTCGACCGTCGTCCGGCGACTGGGAGTTGAAATCTGGGGGTCCGACCTACGGCCCTGGACCACGGACCGTGGTCTGACCAACGGTCTGTATGTCCTGGCGTAGGTTGACCCTTAGCTGAATTTTCTCGGAGTTCTGGGAGGGGGTTGCAGGTGGCCAACCACAGACCCCACCTACGGCTCGTGGGTCACCCTACGGTCCGTAGGTGGCACCTACAACTTCTGAATTGACTGCTGGTTGGTATTTCTAGGATACGGGGTGTTACAGGAGCGACGTGATAGAGAGGGTTTTTAGAATTTTTGAATGAGAAAGGGAGGAAATGGGGAACCATTCCCCTTTCCCCCCTTTACTGTTTCCGATCTCTCGCTACAGCGGGAGGTTCCTCGCCAAAGCGGGAAGACTGCCGCTCTGGCGCGGTCTTACTGTGCAGTTGCACGCATTTCCTTTCTCCTTGTGTTGCCTCATTTCCCTAACCGATCCCTTGAGTAAGGAAAGTTTTCGTACATAAAATTGGAAACCACCATCCTTCGTGGATCCGTAATGAGCCGATTCGTTAGTTTAGAGGTACTCCGAAAAAGGGAGCATGTTGATCCCTTCACTAATTGTTCGGGGATGAACAAGGGGTAAATTGGTATCTATTGTAACGACTCTAACCGTCGTTATTGAGGAAAAGAAAAACTGTCAGGGAAAAACTGGGCCCATCATCCCACCAGAGCGGGTCAGATGCTGCTAGGGCAGCGGCGGCGCAGCGGGATAGGTTGCGCCAGAGCGGGATGGATGGGATAGAACTTAAATAACGCGAAGTCTTATTTTGTCCCTTTCCAAAAACACCTAATAGAGGTGAGGATCACCCTAGAGACCCTCAAAAGGGTGCTCTAGGCTCTGTAAGGAAGGAGAAAGAGATATTTAGCATAAGGATGACGATAGCTTGCGATTTTCCGGTCAAAATCCACCTTCTCATCGTTCGAAAGCCAGGATTGGATCTACAATCCCTCTGCGAATGCTTTGCGCCCAAGTAGGCTAGGTTTATTAATGAGTAGTTATAAATCCGTAATTCACTACGTAGTATAATGGTAATTGACGGTAGTATTCATGCATAGGCTTTCGTGCACCGAAAAAAGGACAGTTGTACATGTATTCCTAGGTATTAGATCAGGCGTATACTATAGGAGGAAATTATATCCCGTGAACTAGGGTTATGTGATGGTTTGGTTTTCTGGTGGTGTGATATAAACCGGTTAATCGCTTCGTTATATGCATACATGTATGGGTTTAATGATTTATGAATCAAACCTAAGGAAAGGACTAAATATGTATGATTGCATGCCATGAACCTAATATTTGATTGTATGATTTTAAGTATATGCATTATGGATGTGATTGTGATTGTGATTGTGCTGAATAAATCGGGTGTCATGTACCGACACACATACATACATTGGATCGGGTGTCACATACCGACACACATACATATATTGGATCGGGTGTCACATACCGACACACATATAAATTAGATCGGGTGTCACGTACCGACACACATATATACATTTGATCGGGTCTCACGTACCGACACATATACATGCATTGGATCGGGTGTCACATTCCGACAGACTAACAGTTTGGGTGTGGATTCAATTAGAGTATCATGTGTGAATGATATGTTCATATCGACTTGTTATTGATAATGAGGAACTGTATGCTGCTCTTGAACTGATAACTAGATTGTGCATTATCTATATATACGTGGGTTTGCGGTGTCGTAAGGTAATTGGGTATATCTCGTTAATGAATGAACTGTGAATGGTCAGGCCCTAATCGGGATGTAGTATGATAAGTGGAGACCAAGGGTCCAGGTGTTACTATGTCTTACTTAAGAGAGCTGGTCATGTGTATTGTCGTTGAGAATTAGGGTGGTGCTATGTCGTCAATGTTAATAGTTGGGTATTACCCTGGAAGGGGATTAGTATTGAAACGGTTAACAAGCCTTGATAAAATGTACAATGGGGTCAAGGGTTGAGTGGTGATGTGGAAGAAGTAAGGGTATGTCGTGAGTGGTTTGCCGGGTTGGTAGTAGTTATATCCAGAATCTCCTCGAAGAGGTAGAATGGTTAAGTCATGATCAAGAACGGAGCGAGTAAGCCGTTAGAGTCAAGTGTACTAGTATGAGTTAAAGTATCCAAAAATAGTAAGGGCCGGAAAATATAAAGGTGGAGGAATGAACAATCTTATTGCATGTTTATTGCTAGTCGATTTCTTAGATTATGCGGTGGGTATCAGGTTGACTGATGATGCCTGCCAGTACGTGTGGTTGTACTGATACTACTCTTGCTATGCCTTTTGGGCATTGTCTGGTAACAGGGTCAGTGATGTTTCATATGTGAAGACGAAGACAATCTTCAACAACTTCTATTTTTCCTTATGTGTGGTGGGAGCTGCGTCATTTGTTAATTTTGTTATACCTTTAATCTTAGTAGCTCTTGTACCTGTTTAGACTAGATCTCTGGGGAAGTTAACTACTTTACAAGTTAACTTTGAATTATTTTTAAACTCTTTATTTATAAAATCTACATGAATCTCTTTCTATTTTCAGTTTTCTTGATGTTCCGCATATCTTTAACTATTTGGGAATCGAGGGTTCTCCTACTTAGGTGTTAGAGTAGGTGCCCGCACGGCCCGATGGGTTGGGTCTTGATAGATAGACTCCTCGACATTCAAACTATCTATGAAGCCTCTACTATTACAGAAGGATTATCGGGACAAGACTCACGACATCCTAACCAACTGAAAGTAAATGGGGAATCTCTGGAAGCAAGGAGGCTCACCATAGCTTGGAACTACAAGTGGAATCAACGAATCACCTATTGATGACCCTGAATACATGTATCTGCATCATAAAAGATGCAGGCCAAATTGCGTAAGTACATGAAATGTACGAGTATGTAAGGGAAATTCTAAAGCATAAACATAAGCTTGAACGAATAGAAAAGAAACATACTTACCTCTTCTCTAACTTACTCAACTCAACTCAAACTCCCCTCAAGGAAAGTATACTCAACTCAAGGATAAGATACTCAACTCAAAGGTAAGATACTCAAGTCGAAGATACTCGGCTCAAGATACTCAACTCAAAGATACTCAACTCAAGATACTCAACTCAAAGATACTCAACTCAAGATACTCAAGGATAAAGCAACAATAAAAGATGCAATATATGAAAAGCTTTTAAGACAATAGATAATAACTCAATTGTATGTAAAAATACAATAATAATTCAATTGTATGAAAATACAATAATAACTTCTTATTTGGGAGATTCTCTAACCGACAACCATCACTATGAGCTATGTGATGATACAACGTCTCGCCCACGCTGCCAGAACTGTCATATATCTTGCCGGAGTATAAGACATCCTCAACTAAGTTGATCCACTAGGATTAACAGATACTCTAGGAGCTAGAATAAGTTTTTTACAAAAATGGTTTATAGAATTATGTGAAAAACATAAAGAAGAAATAAGAATGGAAAAAGTATTAATAAAAAACTTAGCATGTTGTAAAATTAAAACAGCACCCCAGTTCGGATGCGACGACAAATATTATAAAAAGAAAAGAAAAAAGAAATACCATAATAGACTAAGAAAATCAAAATACAAATATAAAAAACCAAGAAAAAGATATTATGTAAAAAA
>JAJONR010032488.1:0-18512 GCA_029582245.1 Solanum etuberosum
CCACTCTACCCACAACCAAAGTAACCATCCGTACATGCTAAGTATTTTTGTAAGTGACTCTTGCAACACTTTTGGCAAGCGGGATTAGAAGATTCACTACCACCAATTCCTTGAATATTAGGGGTAAGACATCCTATATTTGTTAAAATTTAGAACCGAAACATATGAAGAACCTTGATCGAAGAACTTTTGCCAGAATTGAGGACGACCATGTTCACTGGACTAAGAATGATAAAAGTCCCCATCACTGATTCTTATCCTCTTTGACACTCCAGAATTCTCTTTTAGTTTCCCCTCTTCAATTTATTAGGCTTGTATCATCAAACAAGATATATCTATCTCCTTAATAAACATGGCGGTTCGGAATTCTTTGACAATAATTTTGGACACACCCGATACAAACTTATTCATCCTTGCCCTAGAGTCGGCAACCATAGTCGGAGCATACTTAGCCAATTAAGTATACTTCAAAGCATACTCATTCATACTCATATTTCCATGAAAAAGATTAATGACCTCAACCATCTTTGTCTCTCTGATCTCAATAGGAAATAAATGATCAATAAAAGCCCTTTGAATTTCTCCCAATCAAGAGGACCTACATCAATAGCCCTCTATTCCTTTCATTGGTTGAACAAAACTTGAGCAACACCCTTGAGTTGGTAAGCGGCCAATTCCGCCTTTTCTACTGTTGACACTACCATAATATCCACTATCTTATAAATCTCATCAACAAACTCTTGAGGATCCTAATCAACTTTGAACCCATGAAACTCTATATATTCCTCCTAGTGATGTCCTTCACCCTTATCTCCATCATACCCATATTTGGTTCATGGGAGAAATGTCCTCTCTGTTAGCTTAGGCCATCATAACTTGAGCCAACACTTGGAAAGAGGCTCAGAATTTTGCATGGACACTTTCTTGGCCAAAGGATTGATCGGCACTTGAGGAACCTCGGGATCCACATTCCTTCTTGTATTAGCTCTTCTAGGAGGCATATTGTGAAAAGCATTAGACAAGAGTTAGAAGAGAGACCTTTATGGAGAAAAACTATACTACATGACTTATGAGTAGTGAAAAAGTGAAGTTTCTTAAGTGCCTCATATTCATAAATGTGACATGCTTCACACTCATGAACACGACTCTACTCCACGTTGCTTGTCAAACATTCTAGGACCTTTCTAAAAATGTGGCGCTCTAAATACCAAGTTTGTCATGACCCAAAGTACCTCCTCGGTGTGACATGGTGAATAGAACCCCGAGAGGCCCTCAACAAGCCACTTGACAAATTCATGACACAAAAGAATTACAAAGAGAGAGAATAAGCAACATAAGTATCATATCATAAAAAGAAATCTGAACATAAGTGTCAAATACTAAATTGTGTCTAACATATCCTTTCTAAAAATAATAAGAGTGGCTAGGACATAACCCATAAACCATAGACAAGTATGAAAAATAGAAAATAAAAAAATAAAGCATCAATGGTCCTGTCCTTGAAGCATGAGCACTCACCAATCCAATTTACTAGCAAAGCAATCTAAGCTAACAACGAGTTGGAGGAGGAGCGTCAGACCTTATATTATTAGACAATATAGGCACACATATGCATTAGTACGGTGAATGTACTAATTATGGAGAAATGCATAAAAATGTAAAGTATGATAACATGATGAATTGAAACAGGATATGCAAGATCAAGTAAAATGTGATAAAAGCCTTTATAAAGAAATCATAAATTATATACGAAGTCAATGCATACTTAAAACCATTTAAGAAGCTTTCATAAAACCTCGAAGTAAACCTAGTTCATTTGCGGGATATTTACTGTTAACCGTTAATAAGACCATGTGATCTATAATATAGAATCTAGTATGACCCTCACACCGAAAATGGGACTCTATTTGCCAAGGTAGAACTTTGATGCATTCATTCTTCGCTAAAGTGGATCCACTAGCTTAGATCATTTAAGGCAGTTCTATGGGGGCACATAGTTAAAGGACAAGGAGATTGATTCTAGAGATGGCCTCTACTAACAGGAGAGGCTCCATCTCAAATTCCTATCGGTGCTATGTAAATCCCAACGAACAAGAAATAGTCATAATTGTATCAAAATACTTCAAAAGGCAACATTTAAGACTTTCAATCCATTCATAAGTCATAATAGAGTATCTCCTTTCAAACCATGATTTGATAAACTTTCATCTTAGACAATGATGAGTCTAAGATTTGGACTCATTTGGAGCTTTGTTTATATAGATTTAGTGTCTTCAAATGCTTAATTTGTGCCATAAACTGATGTTAAAGCCTTGATTTTCAGGTATATGAATTGAGGAGCAAGCAAGGACACTAACAGGCAAAGAGGAACAAAACACACTGAAGAAGTGAAGAAAGGTGAGCCTGATGATGGCCAAGAGCACTTGGCGAACCGCCGAGTGGATATTTCGACCGCCTAAAGTTCCAGTGTGCCAACCCTGAGGGAAGAAACCAAATCGACGATAGAAAAGGGTAGTCGGTGAATTGTTGAGCAGTTCCGTGATGCAAAGAGTTATCGCCTAAAGTTATAGGGCTTCAGGATGCTGAGAACTCATGCAAAAAGGTGATAGAAAGAGAAGAGGGCGGCTCGCCGAACCACTCGGCTAGCCCCACTTACCTCACCTAAAGCCCTTCGTGGTTTATTTTTGGCAACTTAAATTAGATTTTAAACAGTTAACTTAGTATAAAAGAATGTTGAATTAGTTTAGAAAAGTTTTCTCTGGAGTTTTTGATAGCTTCTTAATAGATTTGAAGGCTTTTTGAGACTCAATTTGGAGATCTTGCAAGTGCGTTTCGAATTTTCTACAAATTGAAGCATTGTATAGGCTTAATTACTCTTACCCAGTTGATAGCTAATCGATTTGGTAACCGTTTTCACTCTTTTATGATGTTTGGCTAAAACCCTAATTCTTGGGGTATAATCATGTGATTATGGGTTGAATTAGTTTATGGGTATTGTTAATTACTAGTTTAAATGCTATATTGAAGTGGGTTTAATCATTAGCTGAGGTTTAATTTATGAATCGTAGTTGCAAATGCAGTTTTAATTTTGTGTTCTTAACTTTCTCGAGAGAGAAGTTTTGGGGATAAGGCTTGTGATTAATGGTTTGTAGGTATTGGGTTGATTTGGGTTCAGCTCGAGAGAGTGAGTCCTAAACCCAATCCTACCCATCTTGCTCGAGAGAGAAGATGTATTAAGGTTGTGGGTTGTTTTTAATTGCTATGCTTGTTGATGTTCGAGAGAAATCACTTGAAGCGGAATAGTTGTTCGAGAGAAAGCTATTTCACTTATAGCCTAGCCTACCCACTGATATTTAGCTATATACTAGTAGTTTCAATTACCCATATATCAAAATTTGCCTATAATCGATCACTTCCCAAGAATTCCTCTCCTATTGTTATTTCAAATTATTTGTGACTGCATAGTAGTTGATAATTGCAAACCAAAACCCCATCTGACATTTAATGTCACCCCTTTGATTTGTTTCATGTCTTTTTTGATAATTTCTATTCCTATATCTAATTAGATCACATTCGTACTTCTTAATTGAATTTGAAAACGTAACGATCCTTGTGCGTTCGACCCCAACTCTTCCTTGGGTTTTATACTGCTTAATGATCGTTTGCACCTAGAATTGGATAAGGTGTGCTTGAAACGTTAATCAAAATGGCGCCGCTGGTGGGGAGTGGTGTTGTTTAAAATTCTTTTGTTGATGTTGAATTGTGATCTTTGTAGTTATAGTTGAATCTACTTATTTTAGTTTTTGGTTTTGTGTTGATTGTGTTAAACAGATGAGGAGATGAACGATAACGAAAGCAATGGTAGCCAAGTGGGCCACCAAGACGACATTGGGAACCTCAATGATGTTAATGACCCAAACCAAGTGGGTGGTGTTGGTTCCATTCGTTTACCTCCGGCTGAAGGAAACACAGTTTTTCACATTACAAGCACAATGCTTCAACTCCTACAATTGAAAAGATTGTTTGGGGGGCTGGCTCATGAGGATCCCTGAGCATATCAGGAACTTCGTTGATGTTTGTGGGCTGTTTTCATTTAAGAACATATCACAAGAATCGGTCCGTCTCACGTTGTTTTCGTTCTCTTTGATGGGTGAAGCTACTAAATGGTTGGCTGAGTTACCGAGGGACTCCATTACCTCATGGGATGAGCTAACCATATCATTTCAAGTGAGATTCTTTCCCCCATCGAAGATGATGACTCTAAGGAATGGCATCCAATGTTTCAAACGCTTGGAAGTTGAACCAATCCATGAGACATGGCTGAGATTTAAAAAGCTGGTGCTTCAGTGCCCAACCCATTGACTTCCAGCTATTGTATTGCTTCAATATTTCTATAGAAGCCTCGATTCGGTATGCAAAGGAGTGGCTGATCAACTTTCTCTGGGTTGTATAATGCAACAACCCTATGCAATAGCATCCCAACTCCTTGATTGCATGACCAAGATCAATAGAGCATGGTTCACTCACGAAGACCAAGTCTCTCTTCTTACTTATAAAATGACAAAAGAGTAGATCGAAAAAGATCAATAGAGAGACCAAAACATGGCAAAAATGATGACCCAGCTAGATATCTTGGCTAAAAATGTCATGGGTGCTGGTGCAAGAAGTGTTAATGTCGTGGGTGTTGGTGGAGTGAACCCTGATGAAGAAAATTTTGAAGCGTTATACAATGAGGAAGAGAGGTGGAGAAGGCTAGGTATGTTCCTCCCCATGAGCGTCAAAACCCGAAGGACTCTGAAGGTAGTCAGACAAAAGATATGCTCTCACGCATTCTTAACAGAGTCGAAGGGTCCGACTAAGTGTTGAAAGAGATGAAAGAGGATGTCTTGACTCTCAATCAGACGGTGACATCTCACTCAGTCTCTATTAAGCAGCTGGAGACCCAAATGGGTCAAATTTCTTCACATTTGAATCCAAGACAGCAAGGGGGGTTGCCTAGTGACACAATGGCAAACCCCAAAAATGAAGCTTAATTTGGTATCCTCATCGTGCCACGATATCCTCATCGTGCCAAGACTTTAACTAAGGCGCTTCTTGGGAGGCAACCCAAGTTTTTAATGCTTTGGTTTTTGATTTTGAATAATGGGTGTTGATGGTGCAGGTTGAAAGGTGAAAAGTGTTGGAAAATGGGCAGGTTGGCGAGCCAAAATTCCAGTTGGCGACACGCCGAATAGGTCGGTGTGTCCTACTTGGATCGCCGTTGGACCCACCAAACCAGAGGTGCAAGTCTGTAAATATCGATGGGCTAATCACTTAATTAGTGACTCGCCGAACAGGTCGGCGAGCCCGCTTTTGTCCGCCGTTTGAACCCCTAGATTTCCTGGAGATCCTGTAAAACTCTGCGAGGTAAATATCCCTCGGCGCATCGCCGAGTGGGTCGGCGAGCACAACTTAGTTCACCGATAGTGTCGCGAACTAAAAGGTTTGAAAGGCCAAACGGTTTGAAATTTCAAAATCCTTCGTATTTTCTCATTTTCAACTCTCGTACTCCCTCACTCATTAGTTAATCTTCAATAGTTTACTACTTTTTCTCGCATTTTTGTGTAATCTCCTGCTCAAAATTTGAATACTTTGCCGCCTAGCTTTTCAATTTCTCAATTCAGCTTGTAGGTTGGTTTTTCGAACCCCGTACTTTGATTTTGTAGTTAAACTCAAATGCAATAGGTAAATATATGTTGAGATGTGTTGGGTAACTATTTTAATTGTGTTTTATGTGTCCGATTGCCCGTAAATTGTTTGAACTTATGCTTAAGTGCTTAAATAGATCGATGCCCCTGTTTTGTGCATTAAAATTGGTTCTAAACTGTTGGGTTGCATTCAAAGGGCTCTGATACCAATAAACGGATACTAAGAAATATATTGAAAATAAAATTATAAAACATACAATTTTTATTTAGTGAAGCATTAAAGCATAGGAGATACAGCGGGATGTTTACAAAGGGAGTAGAAGAAGCTTTCAGAATATGGAGTTCATTTTCTGATCCCTTCTCTTTGGAATTCTGCTGCCTTTATAGGCTAAAACGGAAGAAGCCTTTATATCTCAGGCGTACATGTGTAAGGTGTAGATCTTGCCGACACTTATGGTAGGTGTATTACTTTTGAGAAAGTAAAAATTGATATGTACTTGATTCCTTTTAGGAATAGTAGCTTGTCTTTTGGGAAAAGTAATTCCGGTTCTTTGAACCTCTACTTTTCTTCAAAGGTCAAGTTCCTATTCTTTGTCTTTTGGGAAAAGTAATTCCAGTTCTTTGAACCTCTACTTTTCTCAAAGGTCAAGTTCCTATTCTTGATAGGGATCTCGGTAAGCAGCTGCTATTCCCTTAGGGTCTAGCATATCTCCGTTGTCATTTTCTGAAGTGGCTTCTTCGAGGAGAAGCATAATGTCATCTTAATTGGTTTGCTCATCATCCATTTCTAGGAGAGCTTTCTTCAATCTTTCTTTAAGCTCTTTTTTTTATGGTGAGGCAGAAGCTGTCTTGGATGCTACCTTGGTTGGAGTCTTAGGCGTCCATCCTCTGATCTTAATCTCTTTAGAGAGATATTTGATTCTGCCGAACTCGGTCTTTGCAAAATTCCATGATATGATATAAGAAATCCTTTTTTTGACGAAGTATTTGCACATTTTAATGTGTTCTGGGAGAGTTGAAATTTCTTATTTGATTTGAAATTCTTCAAACCTGCTGAGAAATTGTTGTGGTAGAATTTCTTTATTTCCTCCGAAATAATTCCACCATTCATAGAACCATCTGGGGATAATAGATTTGATCATTTCTGAACAATATTTAATGAACCAAGTATGTCCTGGCCTAATAAATAAAAAATTAAACCAAGCACTCTTGTAATCATGTCAATTATAAGTTTGTGGCTTATGTGGCATTGATAGTGCAATGGGAGTAAGTAGATGATCGGCATACTATTCTATAGGGGACAGAACTGTCTTAATAGTGAATTTAGAGTAGCTGATATACTCTGAATTTTTATCACTCATGGTGTGTTCAACAATAATAGACTCAGTGTCTACTAATGTGGCTTCGTAGTACCTTTGTGTTTTGAGCGGATTATCAGTATCTGTGAAGTTGTTGTTTGAATAAACTGGTTTAATAAGACTTGCAATAGGACTTCCTTCATATTGCTTATCTATGGCCAGTACTGGTATTGTTTGTCTTACCAGGAATTCAAATTCCTCTTTTGCTGGGGGTGCTTCAGGTTTCTTTCTTGTCAATGGTTGGACTGCTTCTGCAAAGGTCTCTTGGGCCTTCATTGTGTAACTTTCTTTGGTTCTTACCGAAGATGATGTTGCTCCTTGTTCAATCTTTTGATTGACTAATTTGGTAGGCGTTAAAACCTGTAATTTTGGGTAATCCGCCAATGCAGTATATCTGTTCTAGAATCCTATATCCATCATAGGGTTTGATCCTTGCGAACTATTTGGTCTGATTGGAGGCATACTTGAGAGAGGGAGTTCAAATGGTCTAGCCATATGTTGTTTTTGCTTCTGAGGTGAAGCTGGCTTCTGTGGCCTTATGGTGGGCCTCATATCTTCCCTGTAAAAATTCTCTCGTTAAGAAATCTGGGAGGGAGTTGTTTTCTCCTTTAATAAAATTAATTTGAAAATCGAAGCTAGATAGTAGAGCTTGCCATCTAGCAAATATTTGTTTAAAAACAAGATTCTTGACATCTTTTTGTAAAATTTCTTTAGCAGATTTACAATCTACTCTTAATAAAAATTCTTTATTAATAAGATCGTCTTGAAATTTAGTGATACATAGCACTATAGATAAGACTTATTTAACAGTAGAATAATGTTTTTGAGCGGAATTCCAGATTCCAGAAGTAAAGCGAACAAGTTGTTCAGGAGATTTAGGGTTGATTCTTTGTTTGAGGATTCCCCCATAACCGATATCAGAAGCATCAATTTCTACTATCATAAAGGCATTGGGATTAGGGATACCTAAACATGGGAGATTCTGGAGTAAAGTCTTGACTTGGATGACAACTTTAGTTTTTTCTGGACCCCAAGGGACAGGATTATTCCTAAGGCGATTTATACAAAGGTTCATAGACCTGTCTAACTTTGGGGATAAAATCTGCAACATAATTAAGACTTCCTAAGAATCTTTGGGTTGGGTTTTGTCGAAGATCTTATCGGGAAATTTGGATGAGAACTCTATGGCCCTGCAAATTGGTTTGTAAGCACCTTGGTAGAGGTCATGACCTAAAAATCTTATGGTAGTTTGGAAGAGTTTAATCTTCTTAGCACTAACAACTAGGCCACTACTCTTAACAATCTTGAAGAAAGTATTGAGATGTTTGAAATGAGAATCAATGTTCTCAGAGAAAATTAGCACATCATCTATGTAAACAATAGACATATAACTGTAATCATTGAATATCGAATTCATGATATTTTGAAATTCAGAGGGCGCATTTTTGAGCCCGAAAGGCATGACATTTCATTCATATTGCCCGAAAGGGACATTGAAAGCAGTTTTATTTATCTTTTTCAGAAATTTGGATTTGCCAAAAACCTGAGCTTTAGAAAGCTTATAATTAATTTTCAAAAGTTCTCCTGTAGCGGAGTATAATTTGGAAGTACTTTTCTGTAAATACTTAGTAGGAATAATACCTTTTACAATGCAATTCCTATCTGCACCACTGTCAAGTAAAGCAATTTTGTTAATAACAAAATGTTTATTAATGACAATTTTAACAGGGATATGATGACTCTGTGGTCTGATTGAGGTGATTACCATTACTCCAGGAGCGGCGGATGTAGAAGATATATTACCTGTATCAGTGGCTAAAGGTTCTACCAAGTGGTCATTATTGATGTTGGGAAAATCAATATCGTCTTCCTGAATAGAATCATGTTCAGACTCAAGGTCTTGAAGAATAGTCTTTTTTGTGACTTGATTGGTGAGGACATCTGTTTCGACTATGACAAGTCGAGCCTTGATATTTCTAATCTCTTCTTTGAGACTAGAGACTTCTTGGCGTAGGTCTGAAATAGAAGGTTCAAAATGGCTATCTTGGCGGTTCATGATTTGCTTCATGCTGAAAGGTTCCACAATAGGACGAGTTTTAGGTTTTTCCGTATTGAGAATGAGATTTTTGAGGTCTAGAAGAAATCGATTTCTAGCCTCATCATCATTAATGTGTTGGATGACATCAAAATGATCTTCTTTCGAATGATCCGAAAGTACTCGAATATTATGGGGTGTACTATCGCAAGTACAGAATGCTTCAGTGCAATTGCAATCTTTTCCTGACTGGCTGTTGTCTGATTCATAATCAAGATTGTTGTCTTCTTCATCGCTGTATTCATCAGAAGTTTCTGAAGTTTCAGAGAAGGGTTCGTCACGAATAGCAAGGAGTTTTCCCTTGGTTTCTTCATCAATGTTAAGAAGATTTATCTTCTTCTTTTTGGCATTGGAGCGACATTCGCTAGCTCTATGGCCTGTCTTGCCACATGCCCAACAAACGTCAGATTTGGGAACTTTAGGTCTTTTGGCCCTGAATTTCTTTCTCTTGGGTTTGGTGGAATCATCTCTTCTTCGAGATTTTCTCCGGTAAGACTTTTCTTTCTTCTCTTTCCTGATTTTATCAGGTGTTGTGATAAAGCTGAAGTCTCGACAAAAACTTCCAAGTTCTCTTCTGGATGAAGATTGCTCTTTCTTGAGCTGGTGCTTGAGTTTGATGTCTGTCCAGATTTCTAATCCTACAATGTTGATAGTGCTTACTAAGTCACCATATGTTAACTGGCTGTAGGGGATACGACCGTCATTGCGATCTTGAATTTTAGTCCTTACTTTGTCAGCAAAGAGAGGAGGTAGTCCGCTGATGAAGTGTTCTTTCTAGAAATCCAGATGACAATCTGGGCGAATCATGACCTTGCTGAGGAAGGCATATTTGTAATGGATAAAGTTGTCTAAATTTGGACAACTCAGATTATTCAAGATTTGGAGACTCCTATCCTGGAAGAGTTTTGGTTCGCCAATGAAATGCATAGCGATATGGTAAAGGAGAGTAGCACAAGCATCTTCTTTAGTAACTTGAGAAGTGGTCTGTGTGCTCCCTTCAGTTTTGACCACTGTTTCCGTTGCAGTGGAGTTAATGATGAGATGCTTAGTTTCTTCATTGCAGTAATTGTCCCACCAATGTTTTAGCGTTCCGGTGAAACCTGCAGCAATCATTGTAGCAGCTAATCTGTCTGCAGAGCCTCTCATCTTGTAAGCAGTGATTGCAACACCCATTTCATGGAGTTTGTTATAAATCTGATGTTCGGCTAAGCCATCAATATTCCACTCGGTGATGCTTCTCCCTTCGTGAGAAGAAGTATATAAGAATGCATTTTCCTCATACTGCAAGTCTGGGAAAGAGGGTTTGTTGTGATAGTTTTTCATGTTGTGAAAATGACTGTTGGAAAGCTTTTGGAGAAGTGTAGATTTATCCTGAAGGGTGGAAACCTTCTTTGGGGTCTTACCATCTTTTCTAGAGATGTTAAAATTGGTTAATTGTTCATTGATTCTTTCAATGACATTCCCTGTAACTTCGAAAGTATCAGCAAGTTTGGAGAATTTTTCCTTAGAAAATTCTGGGAGTTTGAACCCTGGGTTAGGTTCAATATTATGGTTAGATGAGGTAGAAGCCGGAGTAGGTCTTCTACTAATGGTAGGTTTGGTATCTTTTATTTTTCTGGATATGACATGAAGAATTTGGTTTGAGTAGTTGTTTTGTTCTACTACCCGATCTATATCAGCAGTGGTGAGTAAAGCACCAGTTTTATCACTTCTCTTTAAAAGAAGAAGCTTTGATTACTGTACCTGCAATAGGAATATTAATTCCTTCTATAGGAGGAGTAATTGAGTCAACAACCTTATTGGAAGTAGTATACCATTTGTTAATGATAACTTGTAAGGATTCATTCTGGTCTTCCATTTTACCAGTCATCTCAAACCATTTGAAGAATTCAATCTCACAACCGATTCTTCTCATGTCTGTCATCCAAGAATCTCTAAATGATTCTCTTTGAGGAAGAGTATAGGTAGCAACATACCATTTTCTCTTCTTTTGGTTTCCTGGGTGAATCCATTGCTTATATAAAATTTATGTGTTAGGTTCAAAGACCTTATTTGTTTTAAGCATTCCGATCCACGCAGGTTTCTCCTTTGGTGGTTCCATTTCACTTGCTGAAGGACTGCCGGGAAGATCTTGGTAAAAAACTTTAGGAATATTTCCTGAAAAGTCTACGCCAGTGACTTTACTTTTACTGTTATCAGTAACAGTATATAAATCGTCTTCATCTTCAGCTTCCTCCGGGGTTTTTCAAGGAGAAATTGGTCTAGGCACGAGTCTCGAAGGACATGAAGTAGAGGGACCAGACCATGATGACCTTCGGTTCGAGGAAGATCGCATAATTGGATTGTCAAGAAATTTGAGTTCTATTGACCCATCAGGAAATTGAACGACCTTTTCAATCTGAGATATTTCAGAATGAGACGCAAAAGGCTGGGTTATGGCTTCAAAACGCCAATCATTACTGGAGAGTATATCTTTCCATTTGAGTAGACGAGGAACAAAGATAGAGCTATGTTCATGGTTGGCTTCCATAAGCATAGTCTCACCTTTAAGACTCTCTATCCGTGCTTTAGGGGCTAGAGTGATTTTCATAAGCCTATAATAGACTCGATAGATGATAGCAATTTCGCGGGTATTAGCCTTACTATTCAAGTTTTTGGTTACACATTAAGAGTCAAAGAATCCATGACATTAGGATCATTAATGTCAAGTGAAAAGTTAGGATAACAATTGAAGTAAACCGGCCCATCAGCTAGATTACTCTGTAAAACTCCTAACAGTGAGTCGTCAAAATTCAAAAATTTGCCATCTCTAAGGATGACATACAGGAATATCAAAACCTTTTCGAAAGAGAGGCTTAACAAATACTTGCACAAAACCAATATGCAAATAGTTATAAATAGATTTATAACGATTGATATCATTATCTTTGAGCAAACGGATAATTTCTAAAGAATAATTAATAGCAATAGTAGACTCGCGGGTCTTAATATTATGACGAGTAATAAAATTAAAATTACCTAAGTGGTAAATCTTTTTAAAAGGTTCTTCTGGTATACTCCAGTTTTGTAAATCATTTTCTAATTTAGCAATCTTAGTTGCTTGAGAAGATAAATTGATACTATTTAAAATATGCTGGTTGTTTTCCATAGAATTTTAAAAATACTGTCTAATGGACTTACAGAACAAAATTAATTTAACAAGTATATTAATAATCACACATGTTGAGTATGTAAGGAGTATTAGAACATATATCAAAGGTCTTTAATAAAGTTTCTAAGGGAGGTTCTCTTGGTTTTACATCAGTTCTTTTCTTAGAGTCATCTTAGTTACGGGACCACCATCAACAGGTCTAAACGCAGCAAGAATGAATTGGCTTAGGAAATTTATAGACTTGCCTGTTTGGGAGTCCGTTTGTTAGATTCCAGTGAAGGTGGAGTTGTGGTGATGAATAGGGCTGAATCATCACTAGTGTCTAAAGTGAAGGAGAAACAAGATAAAGATCTTATGTTACTTGAACTAAAGGCAAATGTTCATAAGGAAAAGGTAATGCCCTTTGAGCAAGGGGGAGATGGTGTGTTGAGATATCAAGGTAGATTATCTGAACCAAAGGTGGATGACTTTCAAGAGAGAATCATGGCATAAAGCTCATTGTTCCAGATATTCGATCCATGCCGGTTCCACAAAATTTACCATGACTTGAGAGAAGTCTATTGGTGGAATAGTATGAAGAGGTGCATTGCAAATTTCGTTGCTAAGTGCCCAAATTGCCAACAAGTCATGGTAGAACACCAAAGGCTAGGTGGTTTGGCTTAGAACACAACTCTTCTGAAATGGAAGTGGGAGATTATTAATAAGGGCTTCTTTTATCGGCTTGCCACAATTTCGTAGGCAGCATGATTTGATTTGGGTGATTGTAGATCAAATGACTAAATTAGCCCATTTCCTACCGATAAAGACCACAAATTTGGCAGAAGATCATGCCAGATTATACATCCAAGAGATAGTCCGACTTCATGGAGTTCCAGTGTCTATCATTTTTGATAAGGGTGCACAATTCACCGCTCAGTTTTTGAAGTCTTTTCAGAAAGGTTTCAGTTCGAATGTAACCCGTAGTACCGCTTTTCATCCTAGATGGATGGCCAAGCAGAGCGCACAAATCATACCCTTGAGGATTATGTTGAGGGCATGCGTCATGGATTTCAAAGTTAACTGGGATGACCAATTGGCTCTCATAGAGTTCGCGTACAATAATTGGTATCACTCCAGTATCCAAATGTCTTCTGATGAGGCTCTCTATGGGAGACGATGTGGATCTCCTATTGGTTGTTTTGAGGTTGGTGAAGCTGAGTTGATATGGATAGAATTGGTTCATCAAGTCATGGTGACAGTGAAGACTATTTAGGGAAGGCTAAAAACAACACAAAGTCGTCAGAAATTTTGTACAGATGTAAGAAGGAGAGACTTAGAATTTGAGGTTGATGATTGAGTCTATTTGAAGGTCTCACCTATGAAGGGTGTTATTAGATTTGTTAAGAAGGGAATACTCAGTCCCCAATACATTGGTCCTTACAGGATATCCAAGAGAGTTGGCGACGTAGCTTATGAGTGGGAACTACCATCATAGTTAGCAGCAGTCCATCCAGTATTTCACATCTCTATGATAAAGAAGTGTTTGGGTGATCCTTCACTTATTGTACCTACTGATAATATTGGTATCAAGGACAACCTATCTTATGAGGAGATGCCCATTGAAATTATCGAACATCAGGTTCGCAAGTTGAGAACCAAAGAAGTTGCATCAGTCAAGGTCTTATGGAGGAATCAATTTGTTGAAGAAGCTACTTGGGAGGCCAAGGAAGATATGAAGAAGATATACCCTCACCTTGTTCCGTCTGAATCAGTTCCAGACCAAGGTACTAACTCTTTGTAAAATACTCTTTAAGATTGAGATGTTTAGTTTATGTTAATCGCATATTCTATGCTTGATTTGGGTTTTCAGACCGTTTCCACTATTGTTGTGCTTAGTTTGATCTCATTCGAGGATGAATGTTCCCAAGGCGGAGAAATTATAACACCTCAGTTTTCGAGAAGAGGTAAAGAGAGGTTCGTACAAGTCACCCATCAGTATTTAGTTTTTGGTCAACTTCAAATGACCATATCTTTTAGAACATTAAGAGTTAGGCGGCCCATGAACTATCAAGTTGAAGGTCTTTGAGTCCTCTTTCCAACTCCACCAAGTTTGATTAATTTCAAGCTTGGAGTAAAAAGTCATGCCCGATTGAGTGAACCCTCTCGTTTAAAGATATCCCGATCATTTTTAGAGGGGTAGTTTGGTCTTTTCGTTTTTCTACTAAGCCTAGCCATATTTTCTTAACCCAATCAAGGGTCTACTCAGATGACAAAAAACATTTTCATGTTCTTTAGCACTTAGAGAAATTAGAGAAAGGTTCCAAGAGGAAAAAAACCAGATTTCAAGCGTTCGTCATGATCCCATTGATTTTCACCAACAACATTGCTTATTCCAGGTATGTAAGGCTTCTCACACTGTTGGACTTGTTCGTCCTCACCCCATATATCTAATTTATCCACAAAAATTGTTGTATCTAAAGGATTTTTGCGTAGTTCTGAATTTTAATTCAATTCTTTAACAATGACGGTTGTGAATTCTTTTGTGTTGTGGATCCTTGGTAAAAGTTATATTCCCAGAGGGATTGTATGGAATTTCTCATGTATTCGTGTTGCGTATGAGAATCAAGAAGAGTTTAGAATAATTCCCCCCATTCTAACCAAGTTAGGATCCTAATTTGAGCTTAAAAATTCGTCGAATTTCTGGGAAAGGGTGAAGGGCGACGCGTCAGGAAGGCACCTGATGTGGTGCTTAATAGTTTGGAACCTGGCACTCTACACCATAAGTGCGCCCCAGACTACTGCAGTAGTTTGGGGCTAGGTGCTTCGCGCCAGCAGTTCGCCAAAGGTCGTCTGGCCTACTCCTTCCATGTTTCGTTTCGTACGTGTTTCCTTTAAGTCCTGACTACGTTTCTATTCTTTGTATTAGCTCCTTTCAGATTCCATTTACCTTTGAGAATTCGGACATGTTCTAATCACATGTCCTAATTCACATTCAAAACTAAAGTGAGTTTAAGAGAGAAGTTCAAAAAGTATTTTTTGAGTTAATTTGAGGATTTCTTGTAACCAACAATGGTCTTAAACAAATTTTTCTAAGGAAGTAAATATGTATAATAATATGAGTTGTATTAATGATTGAGAAATAATATAAGGGACATAAGTATTCCCAAATGTAACACTTTTACATTGAATGAGAGAAACTTTTATTTCTAGAAAGAGTTATGAGTTCAGAGATTAATTCAGAGCAGTTACCTCTTTTAAGATGGAATTTTGGGTAATTACCACAAATTGAGAAAGAAAATGTTTTAAACATTGAACATGAGTATATATTTATTGGGAGTAGTATTGATCACCGATATGTGGATGAGTTCAGACAAGTCATATTCCTCATAAACCATGTAGCCAACATAGGTAAAGGATAATACTTCTTAGACGGTTCCTTATTAATTGCTTTTAAGCATAGTTTAGTGGATCCACTTAGTTGAGATGTTCTATACCCGACAGGGTATAGGGCAGTTCTGACAGCGTGGGTGAGACGTTGTATCATCACATAGCTTATAGTGATGGTTGTCGGTTAGAGAATCTCCCAAATACAAGTAAAGAACAACTTATTGTATTTTTATACATCATTAAGTTAATATCATCTGTTTTATAATGCTTTAAACATTGAATCTCTTGTTATTGCTTTTGTATTAGAGTTGAGTTGAGGTGAGTATTCTCTTAGTCTTGTCAGTTCAATTATCTATTCTTTGAGTTCTCCTTACATGCTCGTACATTCAATGTACTGATGTCTTTAGACCTACATCTAATTCTGATGCAGATACATGTGTTCAGGGTCGTCAACAAGCGCTTCGTTGATACAATTTTCACTCCAGCTAGCCTTGGTTAGCCTTCTTGCTTCTCAAGGCTTCACATTAATTTCCTGCTTTTGTTAAGTTTTCGAGGGTTCTGTCCCGACAGCTATCCTAGTATTACAGGCTTCATAGATAGTTAAAGTTAAGAAGTCTATCAGTATTTTCCGATTTTGTTAAGATGTTTTGAGGTTTGAGGCAGTTATTTATAACTTATTAAGTATTTTCAGATATTGATTTAAGTTAAGTTTTGATTGAGACTTTAAAGTTTAATTATGCATTTGAAGTTCCCATTTTTTCTTGAGTATGTCTTCTGCTAAGTAGTCAGCCTGACCAAGGGTTCGCTTGGGGACTAGCGATGGTTCTGGAGTCCCGACAACATCCAGAGTGTAGGCTCAGGGCGTGACATTTGGTATCGTAAAATATTTCTTTGCAAAATATTTTCCTAAAATGTGTTTTTTAGTGTTTGGTGGAAGAATAATTTTCTACATTATAATTTATTTTACTTGTAGTTCTTTTTTGAATCAATTAATGAATTCATAATCCGCGTGACTATAAAAAACGTAAGAAATTCAAATAAAAAAAGCTTGATTTAATTGACATTTTAGTTTGTATGTTTAGATGGATTTTATTTAGTTTTTTCCCTAGCGAAGATCAAATTGAAAGAATAGTAAACACCCCTAATCCCTTAATAGAAATAAATGGTATTTTTTAGACGAATAACAATTTTGTTATTCCACGTATAAGAATAACAACTCATAAGTAAAAATGTGAAAGAAAATCCAATTTAAACTTTTTTGATTTTCTCTGCGTGCATTTGCTCATGTTCTTATCGGGCATTGATAGTTCTAGAATTCTATTTGAATTCGTGTTGAAATTCAGAAACAAATATAAAAGTTAGTAAAATTAAATGCTTTTTTTCCTTTAGTTAAAAGGAAAACGATAGATGATTATATATTTATTATCTTGATGTACATATTCTAAAAAAACTCATCTTTCTTTCAGAAAAAAAATCAATGTGAAGAAGTAAGCAAAAGAGAGAAAAAGGAGATGAAGCGGGAGAACTATTACATTTGGGATTTAAAAAATCTAAAACAGGTCAAAACTAAGTTGTTTTACATGAAATATCCAGAATTACCCATTATCTGTAATTAATACAATTAGCTGCTTGCATTCTCATGCAGCCATTGTAATCATTTTATCATAAATTGTGCTCCTATAAATTCAATGGGCTTTTCTCCAGTTCCTCACTAAATCGTTTCTCAAATTCTTCAAAAAAAATCATTTTAGCAAAAATTCAACAACAACCACCAACAAGCCGAATGGATCACCAAGGCATCATACAAAATCCTTAAGGACATTGGTATTATAGGTGCGCGATGTGTTCACTTCCAGCCAAGGGCTTTCTGGGCACCAACATTAGCATAAATCTCAGGGCACTTGGATAAGAGGTTCTCCTTATGAGAAGTTTTTTTGTCCATCCACAAAATTCCCCGCCCTCTACCTTCAGTTTGATACATGAAAGTTGACCCCAACAGAGTTACGCAGCCAAGGACACTTTTATCGTCCCTGTCTGATGAATCAAGTGGTGTATGAGCCTCGTACACATCCTCGACGCCCAAGGGAAGTTTTGTACCAACCACAGCAAGCCATGGTGCTTCAGGTGCCTCGTGTTGTTGCACGTGCACCTATCGCTCCTCTTCTTATTCAAGATCAGAACTTGTTTGCCAACCGTCCTAATCAATTGGTCGAGAAAACCAATATTAATGATCAGGAGGCGCTTGACTTAGAGCTTAGGCTTTAGATCTTAAGAAACTTTAGTTTATTGTTTTGTTTTATTCTCATGTTATGTTTGTTTGTTTGTTTTGTTTTGTTGTCGTGTTATGTTTGTCGTTTTATTTTGTTGTAGTTTTATTTTGTTGTCGTTTTATGTTTGTTGAAACATTTATCTTTTATTAAGATTTATGTTATTAATTCATTTTATGTCATTACTATGGTCTAATAAGGAATTAAATTTCACCTCAATGGAATCATAGGAAATAAAAGGATAAAAAATATTAATCTTTGTAAAAAAAAAAACTAGATAGAGAGATTATGATAGAAGTAGATTCACTAATTACTGTGAATCATAAAGGCCGAATCAGACTCATTGTTATCACAAAAATTTGATAAATAAAGTAAATAACTCGTTATGATGATATCTTACTTGTCCATAGAAAGAAAACTAAAAAGTTTATATTCAATGACCATATATAGTCATCACTATAATCACAATCTACGAGAAGAGAAGACACCAGAGGCCTCTCAAAGCATAAGAAATATGACGATTGTGGACAAGAGAAAAGGTAAATAGAAAAAGAAGCAAAAGAAGGTAAAACAAATTTGGAATAGAGA
>JAJONR010032493.1:0-23534 GCA_029582245.1 Solanum etuberosum
TTCATTTATTTTGTTAAATGTTTTAAAGACTTAAGTTGCCTATTTTTTGGCGAGTTGAATATATTCTTTTTATTCAGTTTTTAAGCTTTTGTATGCTTGAGTTAGTCTTCCGCTTGTAGTCAGCCAGGATGAGGGTTCGCTTGGGGACCAGCAACGGTTCTCGAGTGCCGGCCATGTTCAGGGTGTAGGCTCGGGTCGTGACATAATTCTTGCTTGAGCAAGAAAAAGACTCAATTGAGGAACAAGCATAGGATGATTGCAGATGTACCTATGTTTGATATTTTAATATTTATAATTAATAATGGTGAATTGATGATATAATATATACTATTAATTTTGACGGTTAGCTTATGTTGCTTTATGTTTTTTCTTTTCTTTTTGTGACCCGGAGGCTAAATTGGAAGAGTGTGGAGTTATTAAGAGTTTGGATATAAAGAATACTAGTTGAATTATTTACTTAGACATACCGAACAAAAACGGCTAATTTTGCTTTATTTTATTAGTGAAGCATTTTACTATGTTAAGATCGAATTGAAAATTTTTACATAGGTATATTGATAAAATATATGTTTTGTGTTCTCAACACTTTTTAACAAGGTTAAAAGTGAAACATTCAATTCATTCATATTCAAATCAAAAGCAACATCTCTAAAAAAAAATCATGATTAACATAAGAAAATTTATGCGAAAAAAATAAAAGAAAATTAACTTGTAGATTGACTTTCCGTAAAAGAGAATTTGTTTGATATGGAGTATATGTGTTTTCCTCAAAAAAAAAAATTTTACTTGTAATGTAATAACTTGAGTTTTTTCTATAAATAATAAATAAAAACTAATTAGCTTATTGTGAAAATTAAAACTAAATAAAGACTTGTATTATACTAACGGTACTTTCTTTATGATATATATATATTTCTTTTAGTTTGTCTCTGTAACGACCTATTTTCGTCGTATGGAAAAGCCAATGGGGAAGGAATTTGGACCAGAAAACTTATGAGTAGTAACTTGGAAATTTCCCGCCTAAGCCAGACTTGGACGAAATTTGAGTAAGGTGAGGTCTTGGGAAATCCGGTAACGTATGGGGGATTTAATTATGAGTTTGATCACGTGAGTGGATAGCCAAAACGTTAAGGAGCCTGTACGACTTTAAGGAATCAAATTCGGGCGAGTAGAACTCCCGAAACTGATCTTGGCGTGAAAGGGTAGTTTTAGAACGTCAAGGTTTGAAGGTGTGTTGCGAAATGGTAGCTTGGAACTCAAATTCCAAGTTTCTGTCTCTTTGAAAGCCGCCGGGGTGGGATTAATTCCGCCAGGGCGGGGCCGCTGTGGTGAGATGGGGCCCGCTGTGGCGGGCAAGTCGCGACTTAAACCGGGAAAAAATCCCAATACGTTATTTTCTGCAAAACCTCGCGCCAAAGATAAGTTATTACTCCCCTAATCCGTATTTCGATTCTTAGAACTTAGAATCCTTGTTAATTATCGTTGGGGAGGGTTTTGACCTGAAGTTAATGGTGGGAAAAGCCCTAGTTGAGCATTGAGATCATGGGTTTGGCCTTGGGTTGATATTTTATTATAATCTGGGTAAATTAGGCCTTGTTTATTGATCCTTGCATTAATTACTTGTTTTAGCCCAAGAACAAGCTGAAAGACTCCGGAAAGGGAAGGCTCAAGTGTCTTAGAAGTGTTCAGGCTTGGTTTCGAGGTAGGTAATAGTTTGACTTCCCATTGTGTTATATATACCTATTAATTGCTCCATTGTATGCACGCATGTATGTGAATAGGGAAACATGAATCGAATCTAACGAAATGATTAAGTATGAAACAATTACATGCCATGAACTTGTTACTTGACTGCGTGACTATGTGCACTGTTCATTATGGGTGTGATTATGACTGTGGTTGTGCTGACTGGATCGGGTGTCACGTTCCGACACATATATTAGATCAGGTGTCATGTTCGGATACATATATTTGACCAACTGTCACGTTCCGACACATATATATTTGATCGGGTGTCACGTTCCGACACACTAATAATTTGGGTGTGGGTTCCATGAGAGGACCATTGTAACTGTCATATCTACTTGTTATTGATACTATGGAATTGCACATTGCTCCTAAAATGATAATTGAATTATGCATCCTGTATATGTGTGTTTATTGTGTTGTAATTACTTGCTTATATTTCACTTACTGGAGTAGCTGTGTGATCCTACTAGTACATCGTTGTTTCGTGTACTGATACAGCATTTGCTTTTTTTTTTGTTGAGTACAAGGCATCTTCAGGCGGCTACTGATAGACCTCAGCTAGGAGATCATTGACCGAGACCGGATTCGAGGGTGAGCCAGTTCTTTGAGGCTGCCATGGATCCATCATTAGTTTAGTCCATTCTTTTCGGACTCAGACTATATATCTTTAGACTTTTACTTATGTTTAGTTTTCGGGGTTGCACCCCCATTTTCTTAGACTTGATTAATAGAGTTTTGGTACAATGACTTTCAGGTCTAGGGGTTGAATTTCCGTGAGGTGTATGCTTGGTTGTTTTTGTTAAACCTTCTGAGTTTATGGGAACTCAGAACTTAATTCATCATTTAAATTTGTTTCCATATCTTTTAATGGTTTAGTTTCTTTCAGTTGATTAGTCGGGTTGTGGTAGTTGTTCTCCCACCAGAGGGTTAGTGTGGGTGCCAATCACGGCGGTCTGGGTCGTGACAAAGTTGGTATCAGAGCCCTAGGTTCGTTGATCTCATTGTACCAAAACGAGTCTAGTAGAGTCTTGCGGAATGGTATGGAGATGTCTGTACTTTTCTTCAAGAGGCTACAAGACTTTAGGAAATATCTCTGTCTTTTTCTCCTTTCGTGCTATGACTTGATTCCAATTGGTATCTGGTGATCCAAATTGGTATCGAATATTTTTCCCTCTTCTGTCCGCCGATGGTTAACACGCGATACAACGGCGTCAGGCCCGTAGCTCCCATCAATGTTCTCAGGGAAGAGGACCCGCATGCACCCCAAGAAGAGGTGGAAGAGAATATGGAGATCGAAGACGAGGAGGATGTTGAGAAGGACACACAGGATGAGACTACATGTCTTCATCCCTTAGACCCAGTAATAGCTCAGCAGATCATGACTTTTCTGAGGGGGTTGGTCAGCTCTGGAATCCTTCCCACAATGCAAGCTGCTCAACCTCCAGTCAACCACCCCATTTCTTCTACTGTTCCCAGGTGGATGGAGCATTAGGCACTGATGCCTTCTTCCATCCCCTATTAGGTCCTGTGATGACTGGTACTGAGCATGAAATGTTGACTAAGTTTCTGAAGCTGAAGCCGCCTGTGTTCCATGGTTCTGAGAGTGAGGATGCCTATGAGTTCATTTTGGATTACTATGAGAGGCTTCACAAGTTGGTATTGTACACCAGCATGGAGTAGAGTTTGTGACCTTCCAGCTTCAAGGTGAGGCTAAGCAGTGGTGGAGGGCCTATGTGGAATGCAGATCGCCAGTCTTGCCCCCACTCACTTGGATGTAGTTCCATACTTTGTTCCTGGAGAAGTATGTGCCCCGAACTTTGAGGGATCGCAAGAAGGATGAGTTCATGGCCTTGGATCAGGGTGGTATGATTCTAGCTGCTTATGAGGCTAAGTTCCATGCCTTGTCCAGATATGCTACACAGTTGGTGACTACAGAGAAGGAGAGGATTCGTCTATTCATCAAGGGATTGAACCCCGAGTTACAGGTATTGTCTGTTCACATAACCTCTGTAGGTGAAAGTTTTAATGAGGTGACATAATTTGTGAAGAAAGTGGAAGGAGTTCGACGTAATGGGCAGGCCAAGATTTTGGCTAAGAAGCCTAAGAACACAGGTAACTTTCATGGTTCCTACTCCAGAGGTTCAGGTTGGCTGAAAATTGCAGCCCGGCCAATTTAGTTAGCCATGCCCGCTTCTATAAGTGGTTACTCGGGAACTCCACAGCAGAATCCTATTTAGGATAGTCAGGGAGTTGCGCCTCCATCTGGCAGCAGGCCGTCTTTTGACGGTAGTTGTTACAATTGTGGAGAACCTGGACATATAAGGAGAGATTGTCCCCATCCGTACATGCCGGACCACATGCAGCAGCAGACCAGAGCAGTGGAAACAGCGGGCAGTGGTAGTAATGGCAGAGGACGTCCACAAGGTGGGTGAGGAGGAAATCAGTGAGGCCGTGGAGGTCGGGGAAATAGTAATGCAGGTAGAGGAGCAGTGCAGCCAGGCAAGAAGGTTGCCCGTCAATATAACAGGGCTCAGTTTTATGCCTTTCCGGGCAATACCGAGGCTGAGGCGTCTGATGTAGTGATCACAGGTACTATTCTTGTCTGTGACCGGATGGCTACTATTTTGTTTGATCTGGGTTCTACTTATTCATATGTGTCAGTTCAGTTTGCCTTGGGATTTGATGCGGTTTGTGATGTGTTTGATGCCCGCAACCATGTTTCTACTCCAGTTGGAGAGTCTGTCATAGTCACCCATGTCTATCGTCCTTGTTCTGTCCTGTTTATGGGTTTTCAGACTTGGGCTGATTTGGTTATTCTGGATATGACTGACTTTGATATAATCTTAGGCATGATTTGGTTGTCCCCCTATTATGTTGTGGTTAATTGTAATGCTAAGTCTGTGACTCTAGAGATCCCGGATAGGGAAAAGTTAGAGTGGTAAGGGGTGTACAAGCCTAAGCCAGCTAAGATCATATCTTTCGTTCGGGCTAGGAAACTGGTGGGGCAGGGGTGTTTTGCATATTTGGCTCATATTCGGGATGTTGATGCTGAGTCTCCCTCTATTGAGTCTATTCATGTAGTGTCTGAATTCAAGGAAGTGTTTCCTACCGATTTGCCTGGTATGCCTCCGGATAGGGATATAGATTTTTGCTTTGACTTGGAGTCGGGCACTCTCCCCATCTCCATTCTTCCTTATCGCATGGCTCCGACAGAATTAAGAGAGCTTAAAGCTCAAATCCATGAGCTTCTTGATAAAGGTTTCATCTGTCCTAGTGTTTCCCCGTGGGGTGCTCCTGTCTTGTTTGTTAAGAAGAAGGATGGTAGTATGAGGATGTGCATAGACTACCGACAGTTGAATAGGGTCACCATTCGAAATAAATATATGTTGCCTCGGATAGATGATCTATTTGACCATTTGCAAGGTGTATCAGTTTTCTCTAAAATTGACCTAAGGTCTGGTTACCATCAGTTAAAGATTAGGCCTGAGGATGTACCCAAAACGACATTCAGGACCCGCTATGGGCACTATGAGTTCTTAGTGATGTCGTTTGGGTTGACCAATACGCCTGCAGCCTTCATAAGTTTGATTAATGGTGTTTTCAAACCATTCCTAGATTCTTTTGTTATCATCTTTATTGATGACATTTTGGTTTATTCGAAGAGTGAGGAAGAGCATGCCGACCATCTTCGTATTGTTTTGGGTGTCCTTGGAAAACAGAAGTTGTATGAAAAATTTTCCAAGTGTGAGTTATGGTTGACTTCAAATGCCTTTTTGGGGCGTGTGGTTTCAAAAGAAGGGGCAATGGTAGATCCCCAAAAGATCGAAGCAGTGAAGAACTGGGTCTGGCCTAGCTCTGTGACTGAAGTTAGAAGTTTCGGGGGGATCGCCAGCTACTATCAATGGTTTTTGAAAAATTTTACTTCCATCGCCATGCATTTGACAAGGCTGACCCAAAAGGAGGTGCCTTTCGAGTGGACCGACAAATGTGAAGAGAGCTTCCAAAGCTCAAGACTCTTCTGACCACAGCACCTATTCTGACACTCCCGGTGGAAGGTTAAGATTTCATTGTTTATTGTGATGCTTCAAATTCAGGCTTGGATGTTATGTTGATGCAGGATAACAATGTCATAGCTTATGCATCGCGGTAGCTGAAGGTGCATGAGAGAAACTATCTGACGTATGACTTGGAGTTGGCAGCGGTAGTGTTTGCCCTCAAGATCAGGCGGCATTACCTTTATGGTGTCAAGTGTGAGGTGTTTACTGGTCATCATAGTCTAGAGCATGTATTCACTCAGAAGGACCTGAATCTGAGACACCGAAAGTGGATGGAGTTACTCAAGGATTATGATGTTACCATCCAGTATCATCCGGGTAAGGCTAATGTGGTGGCAGACGCATTAAGCAGGAAGACGGTGAGCATGGGTAGTCTAGCTTGCTTGGGTGTGTCCAAGCGACCTTTGGCCAAGGAGATTCAGACCTTGGAGTCTAAGTTTATGCAGTTGGGCATCTCAGAGAAAGGTGGGGTGTTAGCCAGCATTGAGGTTAGGCCCACATTCATTGAGGAGATCAAGGCCAAGCAGTTTGAGGATGAGAGTTTGAATGAGCTTAGAAAGAAGACAGTGTCTAGCAAGGAACAAGATGCAGCTCTTGATGCGGGTGGTGTGCTCAGTTTTAAGGGAAGAATTTGTGTTCCCCGAGTGGATGACTTGATTCAGAAGATGTTGACAGAACCCCATGGTTCGCGGTATTCCATTCATCCGAGTGTGACCAAGATGTACTGAGATTTGAAATGACTTTATTGGTGGCCTGGCATGAAGAAAGACATAGTTGAGTTTGTGGCTAAGTGATAAAACTGTCAGCATGTAAAGTATGAGCACCAAAGGCCTGCAGGTTTGCTTTACCGAATGTCAATCCCTAAATAGAAATGGGAAAGGATAGCTATGGATTTCGTGGTTGGTCTTCCCAAGACCCTGGGAAGTTTGACTCCATTTGGGTGGTGGTTGACAGACTCACAAAGTCAACCCACTTTATTCCAGTCAGAGTAGACTATAATGCTCATCAGTTGGCTAAGGTTTATGTGAAGAAGATAGTGAGGCTGCATGGGGTGCCCCTTTCCATTATCTCGGACCGTGGTACGCAGTTCACATCCAAGTTTTGGGAAAATTGCATGAGGAGTTGGGAACTCAACTCACTTTTAGCACAGCCTTCCATCCACAGACGGAGGGCAGTCAAAGAGAACTATTCAAGTGTTAGAGGACATGTTGAGGGCATGTGTGATTGACTTTGGAGGGCATTGGGAAAAGTTCCAACCTTTGTGTGATTTCTCCTATAATAACAGTTACCACTCAAGCATTGACATGGCACCGTTCGAGGCACTTTATGGGAGGGGGTGTAGATCACCCATAAAGTGGTTTGAGGCTGGAGATGTGAAACCTTTGGGGGTTGAGTTGGTGAAAGGTGCTCAGGATAAGGTGAGAAGCATCCAAGCTAAGCATCTAGCAGCCCAGAGTCGACAAAAAAAGTATGCAGACCATAAGGTAAGGGACATGATATTTCAGGCTGGTGAGAAAGTTCTTCTAAAAGTGTCACTCATAAAGGGGGTGATGAGATTCGGCAAGAAGGGCAAGCTTAGTCCTCGATACATCGGGCCATTTGAGATTCTTGACTGTGTAGGGCCAGTGGCTTATAGGTTGGCTTTACCGCCTAGCCTATCTGGAGTACATCCAGTGTTCCATGTGTCCATGTTGAAGAAGTATCATGGGGACGGAGATTACATCATAAAGTGGGACTCAGTTTTGTTAGACAAAGACCTTCAGTATGAGGAGGAACCAGTTTCTATTCTTGATCACGATGTCCGGGAGCTGAGGACAAGGAGATAAAGTTTGTGAAAGTTCAATGGAAGCGTCGTCCGGTTGAGGGAGCTACTTGGGAAACCGAGAAGGACATGTGAGACATGTATCCCCAGTTATTTGATGATTCAGGTACTACTCTACTCTTGCCTTAGCCAGCTATCCTATGTTTATCACTCGGGGATGAGTGATGGGTAAATTGGTATCTATTGTAACGACCCGTTTCCGTTGTATGGAAAAGTCAATGGGGACGGAATTTGGGCCAGAAAACTTCTGAGTAGTAACTTGGAAATTTCCTGCCTAAGCCAGACTTGGATGAAATCGGAGTCAGGTGAGGTCTAGGGCAATACGGTGATGGATGGGGGATTTAATTATGAGTTTGATCACGTTAATGGATAGCCAAGACATTAAGGAGCCTATACGACTTTACGGAATCCAATTCGAGCGAGTAGAACTCCCGAAACTGATCTTGGCGTGAAAGGGTAGTTTTAGAACGTCAAGGTTTAAAGGTGTGTTATGAAATGGGAGATTGGAACTCAAAATTCGAGTTTCTATCTTCATGCAAGCCGTTGGGACAGGATGAAATCTGCCAGGGCGGGGCCGCTGTGGTGGGATGGGGCCCGCTGTGGCGGGCCAGTCGCGACTTAAACCGAGGAAAAACCCCAAAACGTTATTTTCTGCAAAACCTCGTTCTTAAGAGCTAAGGGATGACCTAGGGAAGTTTCTCATCAATTTTCCACGAATTCTCACGCGAAAGGTAAGTTAATTACTCCTCTAATCCGTATTTCGATTCTTAGAACTTATAATCCTTGTTAATTATCGTTGGGGGAGGGTTTTGGCCTGAAGTTAATGGTGGGAAAAGCCCTAGTTGAGCATTGGGATCATGGGTTTGGCCTTGGG
This sequence comes from Solanum etuberosum, assembly GCA_029582245.1. Lineage (NCBI taxonomy): Eukaryota > Viridiplantae > Streptophyta > Magnoliopsida > Solanales > Solanaceae > Solanum > Solanum etuberosum. The sequence goes on from JAJONR010032493.1 coordinate 8,501, forward strand.
TTGATATTTTGTTGTAATCCGGGTAAATTAGGCCTTGTTTATTGATCCTTGCATTAATTATTTGGTTTAGACCAAGAACAAGCTGAAAGACTACGGAAAGGGAAGGCTCAAGTGTCTTAGGAGTGTTCAGGCTTAGTTTCGAGGTAGGTGATGGTTTGACTTCCCGTTGTGTTATATATACCTGTTAATTGCTCCATTGTTTGCACACATGTATGTGAATAGGGAAACATGAATCGAATCTAATGAAATGATTAGGTATGAACAATTAGATGCCATGAACCTGTTACTTGACTGCGTGACTATCTACACTGTTCATTATGGGTGTGATTGAGACTGTGGTTGTGCTGACTGGACCAGGTGTCACGTTCCGACACATATATTGGACCGGGTGTCATATCCCGACACATATATTGGATCGGATGTCACGTTCTGACACATATATATTGGATCGGGTGTCACGTTCCGACACACTAACAGTTTGGGTGTGGGTTCCCTGAGAGGACAATTATAACTGTCATACCTACTTGTTATTGATACTATGGAATTGCACATTGCTTCTAAAATGATAATTTAATTATTCATCCAGTATATGTGTGTTTACTGTGTATTAATTACTTGCTTATATTTCACATACTGGAGTAGCCGCGTGATCCTACCAGTACACCGTTGTTTCGTGTACTGATACTGCACTTGCTCTTTCTTTGTTGAGTACAGGGCATCTTCAGGCGGCTACTGACAGACCTCAGCTAGGAGATCATTGACCGAGACCAGATTCGAGGGTGAGTCAGTTCTTTCAGGCTGCCATGGATCCATTATTAGTTTAGTCCATTCTTTTCGGACTCAGACTATATATCTTCAGACTTTTACTTCTGTTTAGTTTTCGGGGTTGCACCCCCTTTTTCTTAGACTTATTGATTAGTAGAGTTTTGGTACTATGACTTTCAGGTCTAGGGGTTGAATTTCCGCGAGGTGTATGCTTGGTTGTTTTTGTTAAACCTTCTGAGTTTATGGGAACTTAGAACTTAATTCATCATTTAAATATGCTTCTGTATCTTTTAATAGTTTAGTTTCTTTAAGTTGCTTAGTCAGGTTGTGGTAGTGGTTCTCCCACCGCAGGGTTAGTGTGGGTGCCAATCACGACGGTCTGGGTCGTGACAATCTCAATATCTTTTGATACTTTCTCTGCGAACAATTGGAATTGTTACATGATAAGGGTTCAATGTATTTTCTATATTTTTTTATCATTTTTGTTGAAGTATGGTATTATGCAATTTTTCTAGATATCTGTCTAACTCAAATGAAGCATTTTCGAGATTTCTTTGAAAACTTTCACGACACTCTATATTCCATTTGCTAAGATGATTTAGACTGTAACAGGTTGAATCACACTATTAGTATAAACAATCTTAGATTCTAAATTTTCATGGATAAAACAACTCTTACTTGATAGGTTTCTTATTCTTTTTCTAACATTTTTGGTTCATCTCTTAATTAAATATATATTCCTCAAGAATTGCACATACTTCATATATATATTGGAAGAAAAAATCAGTAGATAATGTGCACATACGATATCCATATATTCATATATTTTTTTGTAACTGCATGTCACATGTAATATTCTAAGATTGAACTCATCAATTCAAGTCTTCCTTAAACTATGCATTCTTACTTCATATTTAGATACTTGACTAGCACAACATACTTGTGTCTCAATAGAATATTAGAACATACCCTAGCTTAGGGCTGCGTATCGGTCAGTTCGGTTCGGTTTTGAAGTTTATCAATTTGACTTATTGGTTATTAGTTTGTAGAGATGCTAAGCCGTTATAGAACCATTAAGATATTGACTTATCAGTTATTGGGTTATCGGTTATTGATCGTTATCGGTTCGTTTATCGGTTTAACCGTTAAGATTTGACACACAAAAAAAATATTGAAGATCACTTGAAAAAAAGGTGACAAACCAAATGAACCATGCACGTGAGTTCACAAGTTACATCTTTCTCAAAAGCAAACACTTTTACATTGTAGAATAACCAAGAGTTTGGGACAGCCAGAAATAAAAGTAGGAAACCAAATTCTAAGTCAAGGACTTTATATACAAAATGGTATAAATATAATTATTTAATTTACTATCGGGTTATCAGTTAACCCTTAAGAAAAAATCTAAAAACGTTAAGAACCGATAACCCGATAACAAAAAAATCAAAACAGTTATCAAAACCGCTAAACCAATAACCCATTACGGATAAACTAATAACTTTTTTTCGGTTCGGGTTATCAGTTTTGGTTTGGTTTTGAACAGCCCTACCCTAACTCTTTTGAAAAACTTTTTCTCAAATATGTTATGAATCTTATGAGTGTAGATTACAAAAAATTGTGTTAAAGTTGGACTATATTTAACAACAAGAATAGGCTTAGGTTATTAATTACACTTGAAGTCATTTTATTCTTCATTCAACTGCTACTTAGTAAATACATTTTTCTAATAATCAATCATACAAATATGTAATCAAGTGCTTGAATGTCCAAATCCATTTAGAACATGATTAGTACTTCGAGATGTCATTTTTCATCTAGCACTAAACACATGATTATTAAAAATTATTGACCACATGTGTCGAGTATTATAAATATTATTCAACCAATCATGTTCTTCTACATTGTACGTTGTATGCATAATCTTTCATGTTTCTTCAAATTCAATAATGGAATTACATTCAGCCATTGCATTTGTTAAAGTTTTTAAAGAACCTTTGTCATTTTTCAGTGAACTCAAATGAGATGGGGCATTTTGACACTGACACAATCTATGTCAGATGCTCGACATTCTTTCTCTAATGGCAATTTTTAATGCTCGAGCTTCCTAAGTTATAGTGTGTGGAAAAATACTTTCCATTGACTTTAAAAATGTCATTCAAATAAAAAATCACAATAAAAATTATATTTTGTCATTGATGATTTATTCCAATAAATGATGCATAAATCATATGATACTTTTTTGTTTGATATATGGAATAAAAATACATGACTTCGTTAAAAAAAGTATAGTCCATTTTGGATCGATCATCTCTCCATAAAATTAACTATACGCCTTTCAGAATCAAGTTGAACATCCTAATAAAATAAGTCTCACTCACTTGTCTACTATTGAATCGTTAACAACACTTTTATGATGTCCTGCTTACACCTTTGATTTTATCAATTGATCTATAAATGAGATAGAACTTGACAATTAAGTCACAAGCAAGACAAAGAATTAATATGTCTTTTTAATTATTTTTATTAAAATAAGCCTTGCCACCATTAGTTTTAGTTAGCTACTAACTTTACTTCCTTTTGGGTTATAACTAATCTTTATTTTCTTTTTAATTATTTATTACAATACGTCATCTGATATATTTTAGTTTGTCTTATATAGTTAATTCAACTTAATTGGGTATTAACACTAGTGTATGACTGTAGATCATTTTTTAATGGTAAAATAATGATAAAAATATTAAAATTAAATTATTTCTAAATAAAAAAAGTATCATCAATTTTAAAATAGTTATCACTCTAGAAAACAAAAAACATACCATCTATTAATTTAACATATCACCGATTAATTTTCTTTTTGATACCACCTCATATAACAATTAGTTAATCAAATACTATAGATGATTATCTCAATGGTTAAATTTAAATATAAAAGGACCAAAAGAAAAACTATATTTAATAACAACACTTCAAATGATATAAAAATGACCGATTTCATTAAAAAAGTTAATTGAAGATTCATCATTTCTAATTTCTTTCTAAATATTTTGGGGTGGGGATGGGTGGGGTGGGGGGTAATTGGGTCTTCCATATACTTCTTATAAATATAGATAGTTTTACTCTCTTTTTATCCTACATTCCTAAAATAGTCTAATGAGATACAATAAAATCATCAATTAAAGTTTAAAGAAAATAATAACTATGATCTCTCCATTTTTCCTCCTTCTTATTCAATTTTTACTCAATCTTTGCTAACACAAATGTTGTTAACAATAGCATCCATTGTTGCTTCTGTTTTCATTGAATCCCTTTCATTCTCTAACTCTGACATATAATTTTTAACTTCTTTTCGTATCATCTCTTGTAAAACTTTCAAAAAAAATCGGCTCAGCAACTGTTTCTCCATACTTGTAAGACCAGAATTATCATTTTGACGTATTGAAATTTGGGGCATAAAATTTGATGGAGTGGGTTCAGGTGCTGATACATGTTTCAGTTCAACTACTTGCTCGATTCGATTTATCGGATTCAAATTCTTGCTAGATTTGAATACGGGTAAAGAGAGACTCAAAGATGTTGATGGATCAAGCAATACTGGTGAAACTGATGAAACATGTATAATTTCACCTAGTAGGGTAATGGACGGATTAAGACTCAACTGAGGTAACTTACATAAATTCAAGTTGCTCAGATCAGATCCATATGAACTCACATTTGTTAATGGATTAGGAATTACTGGTGAAACTGATGAAAGAGGTAAAATTTCACTTAGTGGGGCAATGGGCGGATAAAGGCTCAACTGAGGGAAATTGGATAAACCAAAATTGCTCAAATCAGATCTATATGAACTCAGAGATGTTAATGGATCGGGCATTACTACTTAAATTATTGAAAGAGGCAAATTTTGACATGGTGGGACAATGGTCGGATAAAGACACAACTGAGGAAACCTAGAAAAATCCAAATTTCTCAAATGAGATTCATATGGACTTCCTGAATTTATACTTGTCCCAATATTGAATGATCTCTTCAATGGAAGTTGAGGCTTTTCCAATGTCAAATCTTCTGACATGGAAGTGTGCTTTCGTTTAAGGGTGGAATTCCAATGATTTTTTATCAAGTCATTGGTTCGACCCGGTAACAAAGATGATATCATAGCCCATTGGTTACCGAATTTGGCATGAGCTTTGAAAATAGTGTCATCTTCTTCTGGAGTAAAAGGTCGATGATCCACTAGAGGATTAAGATGATTACACCAACGCTCCCTACACGATTTTCCAGATCGACTAGGAATCGATTGGCTGATAAGTGACCAGTTCTCTGCTCCATGTTCCTCTACTAGCTTCTGCAATAGGTCGTCCTCTCCAGGATTCCATCGACGCTTGATCTGACCCATTTTCTTCATTGTTTCCACTGAATAAAATCAATTGAGTATATGAGATATCAGAAATGGAGAATAGGGCTTTGGGTTTACTTGATAAAGATTTGTAGGGAGAGTGGGATATATATAGTGGGGATAGGGATAGATGGGTGGGAGTGACCGAGTTAATAGACAGTTATTGATTATCAAGTTGTTCAACTTAGGAATTAATTAGTATTTTGCTTTAAGTAGTGTTTGGTGGGTTAGGTGGGTTGGATCAGAGGGGATAGGATCAGAGTAATTGAAGTTTGACTAGCAATTAGTTTAGAGAAAAAAAACTAAATAATATTCAAACTAATTATTTTAACTATAATTATAAGTTGACTGATAAAGGTTTTCAGAAAAAAAAAAAAAACTTTAAGTTTATTCACACCAAACTAGTGAATATAAGAGATTTACTTTGATATGCGCTTTTATTATTTAGTTATAATTGATCAACTATATTCTAAAATTAATTTATCATTTAATATGACAAATGATTTATGTGAAATTTTCAAATCATCAAATGTTTAAGAAGTTTGTATAAATTTGAGAAAGGAAGTGAATTTATATTGTTAAGGAAGAGGATATAGGATGGACATTTAACTAGCTGACCTATCTGGAGAACACAAAGTACGTGGGAAGTTGGAAGTTAATATATTCAGAATGTCTTTCGTGTGTATTTTACAATTTATTTTTTTATTGTCCATGTTCATTGTTTATACTCTCGTTGAATATTGATTAATTTAAATTTGTGCATTATAAGGGTGATTCATCATGACGGCAATGCTCTCAATAATTTTTTTAAATATTCAAAATTAGAATTCGAGATCTCTAATTAAGAATGGGAGGATTCCAATCATTTCAACATAACTCATTTTAATTGTATTTACAAGTTAAATATTCAGTTTTAGATATGACTTGATTAAGAGAAAGTGTAAAGAAAAAAAGTATAGACTACTAAAATTTACATCAAAATAATGAATATATGATCATTTATTTTACGTATAATTCACACATTGCATAGTTAAATATGTGATCATAATAAGTTTATCTGATTTAATAATTACTTCATTTCACTTTATGTGGTAATGATGTTTGACTAAAATGTGAAATTTAAAAAAGAATTAAAAACATTTTAAGCTTGTATGATAATAAGCTACATACATTTAATTAAAGACAATCTGACACAATTCAAACTTCATTAATTCTAAATATAAAACAAACTAAAATAAACTATATCTATAAATTGAGAAACAAATGGTCAATACTCATTTTTTTTAAATCACATTATTAATTTAGCTATGCAGTGGCATATTCATTATAAATAATGAAGGATGGCTAGTTGAACATTCTTCATAAAAAATTTGTATTATGTATATCATAAAATAAAGAAAGTATATTGGTCAAAAATTATTTTTCATGTACGTATTAAATTTGAACACCCCTAACGAAATTTCTTATTCGCCACTGTTAAGATATGAGAATAAGAGGTTAGGGACCACAAAAAATAGTGATGAAATAGCAAAAACTTTCAATGATTTGAGTTATATCGATGAGGATAACTTTGTCTGTCCCATAGTGAATATATTTTATTCAAATCATGACTACTCTACTCAAAGCAGGTATCCAGTATCGGCTTAGTCGGATAGTGATGAGATGTCTCTACTCGACATAAAAAAATTCTGGCAAGACCAGGCTATAAGACCTGACCTAATCCTAATGCCCACGTGCTACACACACGTAACATACTATGTGTTTTTAATATTATATGTTCTGATATATTTTGTTGCAATTTGATAATTTTTTCAGATAAATTTATTTTTATATTGAAATCTAGAATTAACTTGTTAAATGAGGGTGATTCTAACACTAGATTTTTTCACACAACAACTTTGAATAGAATGAGGAGAAACAGAATAATTACCCTACAAAATGAGGAGGACAATTGGATATATATATATAAGTGATGCATAGAGCAATAGATGTAATTCTCATTTTGGTATAGGTGGTGCCTAGTTCGGTTTAGGTGGTGATCATGGCGGTACTCAGGCTAATGGTAGTCATGCTTAGTGTTATGTATTTTGGGGCATGACAGAGGCATAATTATTTTTTAAAAGCAAATTGACCACTAGACAAAGTTTCTAGCGGTCTTTTATTAAAAATAAAAAGATATCAATAGAGATAAGTACAAGCAAGGGGGCTTGGACTTACCTTACCAATCCTAATGAAGTACCTAATTTCTACTAACTAACAACTATTAACTAACAAGCATGAAGAAAATAAGAGCTAGAGAGAACTAAGTATTTTGTGATCACCACAGAGTTTGTAATACACTCCATGATGATATTACAAATGAGGATGCTTAACTAATGCTAAAATATGACAATCAAGAAGAAGGTTGAATTATCAGCCTCAAACTTTCTATTACGAAAGCATAAATTAAAGAAGATTGATTGCCCATCAAAAGTAACTTGAAGTATTTTTCTCTTGTCTTCTTCTTCAAACCCAACAACACTTGATAATTCATACTTTCTTTATGTATTTATTGGATCTTGTTGAACCTATTGATATTGTCATATGGTTCTGCTTTGTATGTCGCAACGTTGGTTCCTTGGAATAAACTCATCACTCACTTTACCATTCCAACTATGTTGCCTTCCATGTGTCTTCTTTTTGCTTTTGTTGTATCGCGATCCAAAAATGGATGTGATGGCACTTGTCTATTCCCACCAAAACAAGTCAACCTCAACCCAATGAAAATGAAAGAAACTGCAGAAATGCAATAAACAGAACAAGACAATGGTGAAAAACATATTCATTCTAAACAATACCCCAAAACCTAGTTGTCACGTGTACAAGCCACTAATGAAAATACTAAATTTGAAAGATAAATACAAGTATCAGTCTTTGTTTCTCAAGTATAACAAATCTTAAAAAGAAAAGGAAAAGAGGGCCCGTCAGGATGACAAACATCTACCTCTCAAATCCTTCACGAGCCTCGATTGTTAGGAGAAGAAGAACAACAATAACAATATCACGTGGGTCTGGGCTCGGAACCTACACATGGTGTAGAAGCAAAGGGTGAGTACCAACAACATGATACCCAGAAAGAAACCTACTAAAAAAAGCAACTAGCTAGAAATGAATACCCCAGACTCTCCAATCGAACCTCCTCAAACTACAACTTGCACAGAAATCAGCCCAACCTAGCAATTGTACAATTCACGGCTCACAAGGCCCAATATTCACAGTCTGATAGCCACAATTCAACAATAAAATGAATCAAATAAGTCAATCTCAAAGTCAAGTAGTTCAGTCACACGCAACAAGTTCATCAATCTCAAGTAACAAGCAAGTCACGCATAATCATCAAGGTATAAAGTCACATAATCAAATCACTAGCCGGAACCATTTCCCATCGGCACAATATCACTTGCCGACAATGACCTTGGCATAATAACACTCGCCAGAAATGACCTCAGCCTAATCACACTCACCGGTAAAGATCTCGGCATAATAGCACTCACCTGTAAAAACCTCGGCATCACAACATTCGTTGGTAAAGACCTCGGCATCATAGTACTTTCCGGCAAAGACCTCGGCATCATAAATCATCACATGTCTCATCATGGTGTTCACAATGAATGCACATAAGCAATATCACACCACACGAAAGAGACAACAATTTGCACAATTCAAGTCCACATTCATGTTTTCAAGCATTTCATCAATCAATCAACAAGGGTTACATTAAGGCAACTCACATCATCATATTCAACACATAGTCTTTTTCGTTTCACCCCTTTTTATTCATTTAGATGTAAAAAAAGTAGACAATTTAACCCTTCACCTCATCCCCATTACTTCCAATACACAAGAAACGAAGGAAGTATACGAATCTAACTAGAATACAAGGTTTAGGAAGCCACTTGCCTTAAATCAAAGAACAATCACTCCAGGAGATGAGTCTTCCCCTTCCGAATCACTTTCAAAACCAAACAATCTAAAATAATCAATTATTCACAATCACCCATTGAAAACAACAATTCCCACATCAATTATATAGAGAAATGGGTCAAACAACTCAAAACTCAATATCAAAATGGAGGTTTGAATCCAGAAAATAATACTTGAAAACATTACTCAAGGCATTAGGAACTCATTAGGGAAAATCATTACGATAATGAGCTTAATATCATATCACAAACCCACTTTTACTTCAAAACTTAAGTTCATGAAGAACCCCCTATTTATCAATCCAAAATCTCGATCTAAACTCATAAATTCAATAATAATAATGGGTCATCGAAGATTTAGAGTTAAGAAATCTTACCCAACAATTTTATCTTGAAAACCCTACTTAAAATTTCCTCTACCAAGTCCTCAAATCTCCAAAAATGAAAATGAGGAAGAAGCCATGAAATTTGGGTTTAACACTGCCAGGGGTCCTCCGCTAACACGGACCCCTGCCCACGAACGCGAGATTTAATGACCAAGACCTCCGTGAACGTAGAGGTCAACACTTTGACCTTCCGCAAACGCAGTTGAGACTCTGCAAACGTGGGGTTCTCATCCCTTCCCAACCGCGAACGCGCCACAAGCTCCGTGAACGCGGACGGTCGCACCAGAACACAAAAAAACCAGCCAACTCAAAAATCATCGAAAAGACCCTCAGGATTCATTCGGAACCCCGTTAACACAAACCACATATGTAAATTAAGTATACTCGACGTTTTGGACTCAATGGAACCGTCAAAATATGAATTTGAGGTATCTTTGACCCGAAATCCATGATAATCACAAGAAACTAATAAAACACCTAAAAAGGCTAAAACAACTCGGGACCTCTCAAAAATCAGCTAAGACCTCAACTAGGCCTAAAATCATCCCCCAAATCCAATGGAACTCTCAGAATTCCGATCCAAGCATTCAAACTTTGAATGTTGACCAAAGTCAACCCAAAGGCTAAATTTCTACAATTTCACAACTTAAGACTCGGAATCTGGAACCGATAACTCTCACGGATCAAATTTCATATTTTGATACTTATGGAATCGGTAGAATTCCATTCCAACACTCAAAACTCTAAAAGACCCCAAAAATCACTTTCTTAACAACTTAGCCTTTAAAACTCACAAACTTACCAAAATCTCATCTTTTAACCCAAAGTTCAAAACCAACATTTCAAACTCAATCATAAAGGACTCGAGGTCGATACCGGGAGGGCCAAAAAGGTAAATTTAGGAAACTCTTTTAAAAATGACCAACCGGGTCATTACATGTTGATTCTACTTCTTTATTTCCTAGGTGATATATCCCCTACCCTAGCCACTCTATCAAAGAGTATGTCCAGTATATTGTCTTCCTCATCTTCATCAAGAGAATCCTCGCCCAAATCAATTGTATTTGATGATAAAGTCCTTGACTCATTCTTCATTAAATCACACATTTAGGCACAAATATGGGAGCTTCTGGGCTTAATTGTCTATTCAAAGCAGGTAGTGAAACCAGCTTTTCTTGGATCAAATTGTTGTCATTCTCTGTTGACCTTACTATATTTCCAGTAGCCTTCAATAAAGCATCAAAGCTATTCAAACATAATAGGTCTCTTGAGGCATAATTTTTTTATCTGGTTATTATAGGTATTTTTTTGGTTTTCCATCATTCACCTATGATATTATCTGATCCAGCATCTAATTACACGTATGTGTTTAAATATTTTTCTTTGGGTGGACATGTTATGTGATTCATTTATCTTGACTATACGTGTTTCTACGTACTCTCGTCGATCATTTTGTGGTTGTGGATCGAGTCTATCGATCTTGTGTGGTTACGTTGATGGGGTATAACACTTGGGTATATTTTGTAATTTTTGATATGGCTGATTTCAAAATTATCCTAGTTATGGATAGGTTATCCCTAATCATATGATCTTAAACTGTCATATCAAGATAGTTACTCTAGCGATGTTGAGTATTCCCAAGTTGGAGTGTAGGGGGACTATTAGCCATTACCTCATGAAGATAATGGCATTTCTCCCACGAATGCTTGAGAAGGGATGTGACACTTATTTGACTTAAATTTGAAATACTAGTGTTGAGACTCCCACATTAGATTTGGTACCAGTGGTCAGTGGTGGATGTATGTTATGGATTATGGGTTCTTAAGCACCCATTGCTTTTTTTGATAAACACTATTATTTGTCTACAATATCTAATAATTCATTTAAATATATCAGCTAAGCACCCACTTTATATAGCAATTTTTAAACTAAAAATAATTGAACACCCATGATATAAAATTTCTGAATCTGCCATTACCAGTGGTGAGGTAGTTTACTAAGGTGTTTCTGATAAATTTTCTAGGTATTCCACCAGATCAATATATTGATTTGTCATTGATTTGGAGCTGGTCACTCAGCATAAACTTATTCCTCCATACTTAATGGCACCGGTAATGTTGAAGGAGCAATTAAAGAAATTGTTCAGTAAGGGATTCATTACACTGAGTGTCTCCCTTAAGGCGCTCTAATGTTTTTTTTGAAGTTGAAGAATTGTTCTATGTGGATGTATATGGAGTGTCGATAGTTAAATAAAATGATAATTAATAATAAGTATCGTATCTCTTGCATCGATGATTTTTTCGACCAACGTCAATGTGCATTGGTATTTTTGAAGGTTGACTTGAGATCAAGATACCATCAATTGATGATTAGGGTGAAGGATATCCATAAATAGTTTTCAGGACTCGTTATGATCACTATGAATTCTTGGCTAGGTCCTTTGACCTGATTAATGCCTCATGCAGACCTTATGGAACTGATGAACAAATTTTTAAGGCTTTATTTGGATTCTTTTTTAATTGTTTTATCAGTGACATTTTGATATATTCTCATAGTAGGGAGGAACACGAGCAACATTAAAATATTGTGCTTCAAACCTTGATTATAAACTTTTTTATGCCAAGTTTTTGAAGTGTGAGTTTTGGTTTGATTGTGTGGCATTCTTAGAACATGTGGTGTACAATTAGGGTATCATGATGGATCTTAAATATATTGAGGAAGTTTGAGATTGGTCTAGGCCCACTTCACCTTGAGAGATTTAAAGTTGAGTAAATATCAAAAACAGCTAAGACTAGCAACATAATCATGCTTCTTAGCTATAGTTTGCTTAGTTATGATTATTAGCTACATTTTAGAAAGACGAGAGAGGAGAGATATATTGGGAGAGGGAGAAGAGAGGAAAGCATGATCCGAGAGAGAGGGGAGAGATATACAATTAATTTGTATATCTGATCGATAATTATATCACGAATACGATTGATACAATTGATTTGTATTAAAAAAAAACTAGCTACTAGAAGGAGGAGAGAGACAAGCGACATCTGAAAGGGAGAAGAGAGAGATATATAATGGATTTGTATATCTAATTGATAATTGTATATTTGATTAATCATTGTATCAAAAATACAATTGAACAATTAATTTGTATCAATGAATACAATTGTATCAAAGACTATTCTATTCAATTATGCAAATCAATTATAATGGTATCAAGTATATTAACAAGTATGGTTTATATTCAAATAAAGTTTGTATCAACAAATACAATTATATCAACAAATTAGATACAATTGTATCGATGTTGTAATTCGCAACAAATTATATTTGTACTCGTGTGCATTTATATTCATATGTTGTCTAGTGTATTGTATTTTATGTGCAACCATGTGTGTTTGTGTTACCATTTATAAATGTATCATTAATTATTACCATTTATTTTTGTATCATTGATTGTTACCATTTGTATTGCAGAGAAAGGAGAGAGGCGGGGGAGAGAGAAATTTTCTATAAAATTCTAACTATATGTACGAATTGTAATTCTTTAAAACTATAGTTGTATATAGTAAATATATATCACATGTTTGTCTTGTTAGATAATTTTCCTTTAAAGTTTTGTAGGCCTAGTAGGATATCAGAGGCGCTTTGTGGAGGAATTTTTATCTATTGCATCTCCGTTTATCATATTGACTCAGAAGCAGAAGCGAACCCAAAATTTAAAAATGGGGGCACCACTATCTCTAAAAACAAGCGGTTAAGAAATTAAAGGGCTACTTTTAAAACAAGAAAATTTGGGTAGGGCAAATTAAAAAAATCCCTTATCTGGACTCAAACTCACAATGTTGCAAGGTAATGTCAGAGCTTCAACCAGTGCACCTAGACAAGTTTTATTTATGAGAGTGCACGATCCTTTTTTAAACTATCTATACATATGTATTTAAAAAAATTAAAAGTCGTCGGATGCACGTGCATCCACACGGCACCATGTGGGTCGGCCTCTACTAATAAGAATACCACCGTCACCACCACTATCAGCCACTACCACCACTACAGTCAATTCCTAGTACAAACTACCTCCACCATCATAACTAGTGTCGATGCCAACTATAACCAACACATTGTCAACCACCACACACATTTTTCAGCCACCATCAGCAACAATGTCAACTACAAACATCGATAAACTTTGCAATCACAACCACCATTACCACTACTAATGTAACACCCTGAAAATTTCTAATCTAAGGCCCGAACCATTCTTTATTTGCATGTAAAATTGTATAGGGTGATTCTTAAATTTTCTCAAATGTATAAAGGTCATTTCTTTGGTGTTCGAATGGATTTGGATATGACTTAAGGTCACAAGAACCCCTAGCACAAAGTTGAGTTGAAAGCTTGATTGCCGATTAAGTTTTGACATAAGATTCTACTTCAGTCAACTTCAAACGATCATATCTCCAGGCACATAATGAATTAGGTGGCTCATGACCTATCAAATTGAAGGTCTTCGAGTCTTCTTTCCAATGCCACCAAGTTTTCCTTATTTTGAGTTCAGAGTAAAACGTTATGGTCATTTTACCAGAGACTACCATATCAGAGTTTTTGAGTCTGTGAACGAAAGATCCAATCTACGGGTCGTAGGTTGAACTACGACCTACGACCCTTACTGTCAGACTGTTAAAAATTTCAGAAAGTCTGAATTTTGGGATCCAATTCCTACGGATCCATTCTACGAGCCGTAAGAACTACTATGGGCCATCGTTTGGACCGTGGAATGGACTTTTGAGCCCAAAATTTCAATAGAAATTCTATGGATGGTATCTACGGTCCGTAGAACAAAACAAAAATCGTAGATGACCCGCAGAAGGTTTTTTTGTCAGTTTTAAGAAGGGTAGTTTAGTCTTTTCCCACCTCTTCTAAACCTAAACCACAACCCTTTTTCACCTAATTAAGGGTCTAAACAGTGTTAAAATATTATTTTACGTTCTTTAACACTTCAAAGACTTAAAGAAAGGATTCAAGAGGAGAAAAGCTAGGGTTTTCTAACGTTCTTTGAATTTCATTGATTTCGCCAAAAACTTTGTTCTTACTAGGTATGTAAGGCTATCATAGTGATGGACTGAGTTCTTCCTCACCCCCTACATCTACTTTCTATCAATAAAAGAGTAATCTAGGGTTCTATCCTTAGTTTTGATTATTCTTGAGATGAATTGTTGAATTCTGAGTTGCTATTCCTAATTTTTGAGTTGCTATATGTTATGCATCGAGATTTTTGAGTTGATTGTTCATGTCTATTGTCACGACCCGAGCCTACACCCTGGACGTGGCCGGCACTCGAGAACCATTGCTGGTCCCCAAGCGAACCCTCATCCTGGCTGACTACAAGCGGAAGACTAACTCAAGCATACAAAAGCTTAAAAACTGAATAAAAAATATATATTCAACTCGCCATAAAATAGGCAACTTAAGTCTTTAAAACATTTAACAAAATAAATGAAAAGACTTCTGAAACTCTACTGTCTATCTATGAA
>JAJONR010032501.1:0-16850 GCA_029582245.1 Solanum etuberosum
TCCACGGATCGTCGCCCAGGGCGGATCCATCCTGCAAACATAACAGAATTTCATTGTTAAACTAGAAATAGCCGAGCATATCTTCTCGGACGTTTTCTCGCAATAAATACTCAATATCATCATGAGATATTTCTTCATATAAAAAGGATGTTTCATAATCTGAATCATCTCCCTGAAGGATATCAAAAGTAATTTTGTCTAGAATTAATCTTTTTAGATCTTCATATAAAGGTATAACCTGTAAAATAGCAGTAAGAGTATCATCGTTAAAAATGAAAGAATAATCAGCCATTTAAGAATTCTCTTGATAGGAAATCAGGAAGGGAGTTATCAATGCCCTTTTTATAATGAATCTCGAAATCAAAGGGGGCCAATTGTGCTTGCCACCTTGCAAATATGAGTTTTGATGCGTCGTGTTTGAAATCTTTATCAAACATGAATTTGACTGCTTGGGCGTCAGTTTTTATTAAAAACTTTTGATTATAAAGATCATCTTGAAATTTCAAGACACATTTGACGACGGTAAGCATTTCGTGTGCTACCGTGGCATACTTCTTTTGAGCATCAGTCCATTTTCCTGAATGGAACCTAATAACATACTCATTTTTATCGTGAGGATTGATCTGTTTAAGAATTCCTCCATAACCAATATTGGAAGCATCAGTTTCAATAATTTTCTGCCAATTTGTCCAAATGGGACATTAAAAGCAGTTTTAATTTTCTGAAATTCAGAAGGAGCGTTTTTTAAACCAAAAGGCATAACGTTCCATTCATACTGTCCAAATGGGACATTAAAAGCAGTTTTATAAGTATGTTATCTAAAAATCTGGATCTGCCAATAACCTGATTTTAAATCAAACTTTGAGAATATCTTTATACCATCTAAATTCTCCTAAAGTCCTACATCTGAGACTATTGAGGAGAGTACGAACAGTATCATGATTCAAAGTGAATCTTCCATTGAAATGTTCTAAAATAGTGACTATAAGGGTGTAGACACCAATTATTTTTTTCCTCGTTTTACCCTTGAATATATTTTATGAAATTTAAAAAGATTTTCAAGGAATAAATTATTATTTTTATTTATAATTTTTTAAGATATAAAATAAAAAGTGAACAACTAATATAAAACGAAACGAGTAAATTTCTTGCCTATCCTCAGCATGCATATTTTGTTGTGAAGCGAGTCAATGCAAAACATGTGATTTTCATAAGCATATCCCTCACCTAATTAAATTGGAGCTAATTACTCTTATATGATCACTTTAACTAAAAAGATTATTTAATAATTTTATATCAATAAAATCACTCTAATTTATACATTGGCAATTGGCATATGAGTAATTAATTCCAATTTAATTACGTGGGTTCATTATGAATGGGACAAGAGTCGTAAGAGTTGTGGTAAGTACCCATTTATCCTTAACTAAGGTCTCATGTTCGAGTATTCCTGAGATCAGAATCGCCTTTGAAAGGAAGTAAGACTTCTTGCAAATTCGAATTTAATTGGCCCCAATATAGGTCCATACAAAAAGGCTATTAATTTTTCTTTTCTTTTTTTTTCTTTTCTTTTTCAAGAGGACGATTTCAATCGATTGAGGAAGTAGTTTTGGCTATATGCTTATTTATTATTTTAATTAACGTAATGTCAAATAAAACCTTCTAAATTTTAAGTGTAGTACGTCCGTATTCTCATTATGTAATTTCAACCAGAACCTACCAATAAAGGATATGAGGGGATGGTTGGGTTTCCTCGACCCTTAAACAAAAGTCTCAAATTCTAACCTTCGAAATAAAGAATATTTTGGTAAGGAGCAATCTCGATCAAATATTTAAACCGAAACAAAGAAAACACTAGTAAATAGGCTAACATTTTATCAGCAAAATGAAGAGAACTAACCGCAATAAGAATTTTACATTTCAACAGGTACATTTTGTGTTTCAAAAGTATTTTATCCTGCATACCTAGCTTAACTTCAAATAAGGAGGGAACTTTGGGGTGGAGGAACACTAATGGTAGCAGTTCTGTTGCTTTTTGTTTCATCTTCAAACCACTTGATTTAAAGAGTATCTGGATCGACCCCGCATGGTATTCAAACCAGGGTGAAGGCAAACAGAAGAGCAACTAGAAACAGAAAGAAGCTGGCAAGCTAGGTAAAGAACAATGTCCAGTATCCAGAAGGTGCCTCATGTTTACAGAAGTTCCCGCCTCACTAGAACTTAAGCAGCCTTATGAAAATGCTGGGTTAATAGCCTCGCAATCTCTAGAAAACCAACCTTGTCCTTGCCATCAAATATAGTTTTCAACTTGTCGTCACAATGTATCTCTCTCTTGTTTGAGGGATTCTGCAAGCCGTGAAATTACAATCACCATGTCAGTGAAACCATGAAAGAAAAGTACCATTGAACAAAAAAAGAAGGGAAAATCACAATCAGTTAGCAGTGATCAAATTGACAAATTCAATTTCTTCTCGCACACATCAGATATCTCTTGGATTGAGTTGAGTCCATAGATAAGAAAGGTCAAATGCCATTTTTTGTAACAGACGTATTTGGGCCAACTTGCACACAATTCGACTACTCCACCAGGTACCTACTACCTCCCACCAACATGGGTACCGGGTAACCCTATCAACCAAGGTTTAGACAGATGCCAAGAAATCACCCAACACTTTGGTCTCTGCTAAGATTTGAATCTTGATTTGCCATGTTTTTCACCTACTTTATTGACCACTAGGTCATAGCCTTGGATGCAAATGCCAAAGGTAATATTCTGTACTTAATTCTCTTCAGGGGGAAAGGGCAGTTAAATATCAATACTTTGATGAACCATGGCATGGGAGTCATCTGGACATATTTACTGAAGCAAGTGCCAGGAAAAAAGAAAAATCCCTCTTCAGGGTCTAAGTGCAATGTTCTGCACTAACAGGCTATCGCAGCAGGCCCTGAAGGTAGGGGTAGCAAATACGAAGAGCCCGTGCATGCAGCTATGACCTATGTACAGATTCCAAATTCAGCAAGTGGTGAAGAAACTCTTTCCAGGCAATCCATGGTGATCCCAATAACTTATTTCCTATCAGACAAGAAACTAAAAAACAATCTTTAGAAGCTTAAATGGACCTGTAGATAATCATGGCTGCACTCATTACGGTTCCACTCAATGCCATCTTAGGAAGAATAGGAATTCTAGTTTGTAACTCATACCTATCTATGCACAATGCACTCCTTGATCTTCAGCACTTATATCGGAAGAGGGCCGAAAGGAATTTTATAGCTTTATGCCTTTATAGGTCGTACAAAGTGTTAAAATAGTTTGAAAACTTGGTGATAAGTGATTACAGAAAGTAGGATATCATAGTATTAGTATCATTGGGGCTAGGCCATGAGCATTCTAGCTCTTCATCATATAACACTATAGAAGTATGCTTATAAATAGAAAACAATCATAATAAGGCATATGCATATACTGTGTTTCACTCTTGAGATGAACAATGAACAGACCAGTTCATATCATGTGTAGAGAACCTAACCCATTAGCCTCCAAAAATAACCTTAAAGCCCTAAATCTTATCAACCACCCTCTCACTCGCACTCTTGCACTCCAGCTTATGAATTAACAATTTCCCTTCTTCTTCTTCTTTTTAAAAGGTCAACCACTTCATTCATACTTAAAGACCTCCAAACCATTCAAAGAAACAAAAGGAAGGAAATAAAGATAACCATCTCAAGAAGCAGGAACTATCAACTTTGCTTCCACAAAATCAGAAGACGCCATCACATTTTCTATTTATTTTTTGAAAAATGGTAAGGTAAAAATAATTTATTGATAAAAGACTATCACATATTGATTTACTAGCCAAAATCTATGTTATGCCTACTGGATAACTAATCCAGCATTCTATTGTCCACAAGTACTGCAAGTATTCAGCTTCTCTAGCTAGACTATAACGTGAGTACCAAATTTAAAATATTTCTGTATGCAAAATAGAACTATAATGTCTTCATGAACAACCATAAAATTCTCCAAGTAATTAACAGAATCACCAAAGGTATATAATGTTAGAGTGGTCAAAGTTCCACATTGGTTGGGAAATGGACCGGCGGCCGGTTTATATAGACTTGGCAATCAGCTATTTTTTACAAGGTATCATAGACTGGTCCTTGCTCCCGCTCCACACTCCAGTTGGGCTCGAGTGTGAAGGGGTGTTAGAGTGGGTCAAAGTTAGCACATTGGTCAGGGAATGGACTTTGAGCTAACTTTTGGTGTTGAGTTAGTCCAGAAACGTTACGAGTTGAAAACAATCATCATGAAGTAAATAAGTAAAAACGAAAATGAATAGTGCATCAAAGCTCACCACATTCACTAATGAACTCAAAATAAATGAACAATATTCAGACCTGAAGATTATGGGTTTTAATGTATTCCCAAACTTTCTTGACCGCATCAGCGCGGGAGGATTCTTTAGCACCTAAGAAGCTTCCTAGTGCAGGGGAAACTGGTTGTGGCTTCAGTATTCCAGTGGGACGACCTCTGGCTTTGGTCACAGTGGCTGTTGCTGTCGTTGTGGTTTCTGTTGCTGCGGAAGTTTTAGCAGCAGCCATTAGAGCTCGACAGCAGTTACCGAAAATCCGAGTCGATGACGCCATTGATTACTTTGGATTTTTCGTAAAACCCTAGGGCTGATCAAAGAGGAAAATGGAGGGTTTTGGAAAGAAGGTCAAAGTGGTAATTCGTTTGGGAGAGTCGAATGATATTTTGAATCCTTACCTCTTTCTTTTTAATATTCTCTCCGTCCACTTTTAATTGTAGCGGTTTCCTTTTTTAGAGTCAAATAAAAAAAAATTGACTAACATTTCACGATGTAATTTTTCATCATATTAATATGCAAGACATTGCATTTTATAGTATTTTTCGTATAGTTTTTGAATATCTAATTTTTTTGTTTAAAATATCGAATTAATGTAATCTAATTTGGCTTTGAAAATTAGTTTAATTGACTTTCGAAAAGTGTAACATGACAATTAAAAGTAGACAGAAAGAGTTATAAATACATATTTCAAAAATAACATTACCTTTATGTAATTAGAAAGAATTTACCTTCAAAATATCTTTTTTTTTTTTTACGTAATTAAATGATTATGGATGGATTTAGAAGAAGTAGAGGTAGACCTAAGAAGTACTGTGAAAGGTGATTAGATAGGTTATGACACAGTTGTAGCTTATCGAGGATATGACCTTATATTGGAAAGTATGGAGGACTCGAATTAGGATATAAGGTTAGTAGGTAGGAGTGTGTCCATACTAGTAAGTACGAGTGCTTTGCCTTGTTGCTTGTAGTTTCTTGTTCATCGATTTTTGTGATTATCTATTACTTCATGTAGTTAGTTTGTAGTAGTATTTTGTGGTAGTACTATTACGTTCCTATTTGTTGTTTTGAAACTATCTATTGTATATTGTATGTTCATTCTGTCTTTTCCTAGAGTGTTTTTGCCTTGAACCGAGAGTTTATTGGAAACAATCTCTCTCTCCCTCACCTCTGAGGTAGAGGTAAAGTTCGCATACACTTTACTCTCCCCAAACCCCACTAAGTGAAACTACATTGGATATGTTGTTGTTGTCGTCGTTGCACTTAATGAATTGATTTATGCCCTTTAATATTTTCCGTACCACATAGCCAACTCAAACTTAACTTAAGTTGCACCAAATGAATCTTTTTTTTCTAATGACCGTTGTGTTCGACTAATTCCACAAAATATATGTTACATTCCACTAGCAACAAGATAGATGGGAAGAATCACTAGTGTTTTTTGTCTCCGTTGAGTTTTGAACCTGAGACTTCAAAATACCCAACCACTTCATTGACCACTAGGTCACACCCTTGAAACTTCTGAAATTTCTGCACTCTCCAAAGTATAAACTAGAGGTTCCACATCTACAATTAAGGCAATTGTCGCATGTGGATCCATTTCAAGTTTGAACACTTCAGAAGCGCTACTTGTGTGCTTCAAAATGTTCTCCTTAATAGCCTCCCTGATCGGCCTAATATATCAACCACGCAGACATGATGCTCTGTGGAACGTTGAACTCGAAACTCATCAAGCATATGATTGTAATACCAGAAGCCTTGGTCAACCAGCCCTGGGTGGCCGCAAGCTGTTAATAAGTTGATAAATGTGACTTTTGATGGAGTAAGTCCCAAATCAATCATCTCATGAAAGATGTCAATTGCTTCTGAGCATTGCTGTGGAAACCATATGCAGAAATCATTGAATTCCAAGCTGCAACAGATCTCTCAGCTAAACTCCCGGAATACCTGACAGAACAATGTCTAACCTGCCCACTTTTCGTCAGTCTTTGAGAAATAGTCACTCTCAGGCAGTTGCAAATTCCAGAACTCCAAAACAATTTGAAATTCTAGGACACTGACTATTTTTCAATTAAAGAAGCTAAAAAGGTAGCTACCACATTGGAAATAGCCATAACTACACGAGGGGACAACACTTCAAATGTTGCCAATGATGTAAACTTGACTGCAACAGTTACACTACACTCAGGTTCCCAACATTTAAGTGTAAGCAATGTATGGACAACTTATTAAATTTAATAACGAGAGAAGAGAAGACAGGCAGCTAGCATGGCATGCATGAATAAGATGTTTTTATAACTGTTTTTCCAGTAATTCATGAACTGGTTCCTACTGCAGTTGATCTACTGCTTCCAGATTGCAAGAGGCATGGAATATCTCCACTCAAAGATGATCAAGGAACAAAGTGTATCAAGTTTTCTGAGAAGTAGCGCTCAGTTCGTGGATGATATACTTTGAGGCTTTAACAGGGAGTTGCTTTTGAAGATAGCCAAGAAAAGATGTGGCGAAACATGAGGACAGAACCCACCAAAAGTATATGACAAGCTTGACAGAGTCGTCTTGACACAATGATCCAATCAACAGACAAGTTTCTCATTCGTCTGCAGGATTTTCTACTATGTAAAGATGTTGTTAGTGATAAACTCTGATCACAACCAAATGGATTCACCAGTACCGCAAGTTTGAGTACAGTGACATCAAGGCTGGGATATTACGGACCTTTCCCTCCCTGGGAAATTCTGTTCTGATCCTTCACCAGTCATACATACTTCTCCAATTGTTCGCTCACAAGGTGACTAAGAACGAAGAAAGTAAAATAAGTCACCAAAACAAATTCTGAATCAGCACCTGGCATATGATGCAGCTTTAGCCTGTGGAACGGCAGATAACCCACTAAGATTACCAACTGAAAAGAAGTGGATTATGTCTACTGATACTTTGGAGCAAGAGACGATCTGCAAATGTCATCGGGCTGAGGTCCTTTTTTATATAAATATATAGATGGAAACTTCATCATCAGATGCTATGGATAGGCAAAAGCAACAGAAATACATATATATTCCTCAGTGGATGCATACAAACACAATGGACTATAAGAGGGAAAAAAGATCACCATAACTTTAATTCGGCAAATGCAGAGCAAGAATCAACCCAATCCAAGTTATCCTCCACATGTAGGAAAATAAGAACTGTACAGGACATATAATATAGCAGCATGGAGAAAGAAACTTATATTAAGCAAATGAGATGTAATCAATCATCTTTACCTATTCCCAGGTAAAAATAACAAGGGAGTAATATTCAAGGCACAAGAAATCCTCAGAACTTGCAAAAACAATAGCTTACAAAGTATTTTTCTAATGATCGTTGAGTAACCATTAGTTCCCAACAAACCTGAAATAACACAATTTCTATCAAGCCAAAGGCAGAAAAAACCTCTATCATTCCTAAACAAGCTTCAAATTTGATTTGCTGATAATTATTGTTCCCCATAAACTTCATAAGAAAACATAACATGGACAAATAAATATCCATCAAAATAGCCAAAAAAGAACTACTTTTTCCTCTTAAGCGGCCCAGTTTTATACCCACCCTTAGTAGGTTTTCCCCAAGGTGTCAACGAACACCTTCCATGACTTCCACTACTCTTACTCCTCCCTTCACCACCACCATGTGGATGATCCACCGGATTCATCGCCACACCACGAACAGTCGGTCTCCGTCCAAGCCACCTGGATTGTCCAGCCTTCCTCAACTTCTTCGTCCCATGTTCCGGATTCGAAACTTGCCCAATCGTCGCCCTACATTTAACATCAATCAATTTCTTCACACCGGAAGGTAACTTCACTTCACAGTACTTCGTAGAAGCATTGGGTTCCGTAAGAATCTTAGCACACGTCCCAGCTGAACGAACCAATTTCCCACCTTGCCCAGGTCGCATCTCGATATTATGAATTAGGGTTCCGATTCGCATCATACCTAATGGCATACAACTTCCGATTTGAGAACTGATGTCTAATGAGAACTGCTCCATCATTGATTCCAGCTCCTTCGATGGTTTCATTTTCGATATCATTGCTTCAAATGGACCTGTTACATTGTTTTAAAAAATTTTAAAAAATTGGGTTAAATTATAGAGATTGAAATGAATATAGAGAAATAGAGAGTACTTGTAGAGAAAGAGCGATTGATGACATTGCGAAGAAGGAAAGATGAAGCCATTCGAGCTCTGCAAAGAGCCATTTTTTCTCTCTTTTTTTCTGCAATTCGTTTGTGTGTTCTTGCAGGGGTAGGGTTTAACAATGGTGAGCTTTTCTTAGGAGCTTAAAAAATTGTTTTTTGGGACAAAATATAACTATGGATTTCTTTTAAAAATTTAAAATTATCCAATTCTTTATATTTTATTTATGATTTCAACTAAATTTTTTCTATCTTTTTCGGTTATTTGATCAGAAAATACATGATTTTTACGTGAAGAGATTATCCGTAAAACAAAAAAAAAAACAAATACTTCTACAAACTATTCGTAAATAGTATTTAAAAATAACTTTCAAGTTGATGTCCTTAGCGTAAATAGTATTTAAATTAAAAGTTTAGGTATTTTACAAATTCTAAATATAACTTTTAAGTTGTATTTGAATTTTTCATTTTATTTTCAAATAAAGTGATAAACAAATTCCCCAAAAGAAGTGAAAATTTAATTTTTAAATTAATAATAAAGACTAAAGTTAATATAACTAAATTTAATATGGAATATCCTATTTTCAACTTAGGGGATATTGTGCATAATCAAACAAAAGTCATTACTAGTGTCAAAGTTATTGTGGAATAGTTTGTATTTTATTTATCTTTATTCAAAATTTATTTGGAGTTTGAATTATGAATATAGAGTCATTTTAAGTAGAGTAGGTGTTTTATCTCCATTAAGATTTTTGGAATGAATTTAAATTAATCGGATCCAAAGCATGTTCGAGAAAAATAAAATAAAAATGACAAAGGTTTTTTTTTTGTAAATCGTGAAAAAATTACCATATACAACTAATGTTTACACAGAAAGAACACTCTAAGGAATCATAACCTAAGTGTTAGTCATCCCAAGCCTCAAAACCAGTAAGAAAAACAACAACTAGTTACAGATTTTCTGAACTAAACTACTCCACTTCCTAATTTTCCTAGAGCCTTTTATTTGGTCTATCCTTTCAATTATCTCTTTCTTTATATGTGCAATAGCTACTTCCATATTTACATTTACTCCCTTAAATTGTTTCTAATTCCTTGCTTTTCTTGTGTGATAAATCTTTGCCCCCAATATTATAGTTGTCAGCTCTTTTATGAATTGTCTCTAATATCGCTCTTTTATCCAACTTAAACATGTATGCACTTGGTCCTTCTGCACTTTGTATCCTGACCATCTTTTCAGCTCTTCTTACTCTCTCATTGTCCATCTACATTCAAAAAATAGAAGAAGTTGGAACACATACAACATGTTGTATAGTCTACTAGAATATGTAGCATGTTCATTTTCTATTTCGTCAACAGTCTATCTTGTTTGGTCAACCATAAGATGAATTTGTGTCTAGGTAGTAGAACAGAGCTCCACACCAAATCAGATTCTTTTACTCTCTCCAAGTCCCCACCCACTAAGCTGTGATAGCTTTGACTTACCGAATATTTACAATTCTTAGTTAAACAGTATGATCCATCTTTATACCAATCAATTATGCTTTGTTTGATTGAGTTCAACTTCCTCCAATACCAACTACTTGAGGGATATGCGTCACAATATCATCGTCATCTTTAATTTCATATAAATATCATATACTCATTTAATCCAAAGAGTGTCCTCATTGCAAGCAAGTTGCCGAATCAGTTTCTCCATAACTGCAAAAATTGGATGTGTTAGTGCAAAATAACAAAATTACAAGATTACAATTGAAAATAAAGTTGAAGAAATAAAAATCTCTTCAGTCTGAGGCACAGATATCTCGCTCTCTTTAGGGAGATTCAAGCCCACTGCAGCAAATATTTTTCACCGGTCGAGCAGTAGTCCTTCTTGACTTGTCCCCTCCAGGATACAACAGCCTAATCACAAAATTGTTGTTCATCTTGTATTCCTAAGATACTTAGAACAAAAACTTTGAAGAACTTGATAAGAAACAACAAAGTTTAAAAGCATTTTCAAAACTAGAAAATTAAAACCAGTAGAGAAAATAGAATCAGAAACAGATTAGAAATAATATACAAAATATTTTTCTTAAAGAAGAAAATCGAGCCCACTGAATGCACGGTGTCCCCTTAAGGAAATTATTCCCCTCAAGTACCCGAGGTTAATGGAATATATCCTCCCAGGATAGAAAGATCTTACTCACCGGTGGGTCGGTACCTAAAACCACGGTGTCAGCGAACCACTCAACGGCAGTAAAGTACACTTAGAATACTAGATTTAGTAGTAATAGAAGAAGTCCAGAAAATTGATTCTCTTAAAATGAGAGGAAATCCCTCAATTTATAGAAAACAAAGGGTAGTGTGAAAAGGTTCTTATAGTGCCGTACCGGAGAGGTCACAACCCTTTGGAAAAGTCACAATCTTTCTAAAAGGTCACAACCTTTCATAAAAGTCACAACTTTTCATAAAAGTCACAACTTTTCATAAAAGTCACAATTTTTCATAAAAGTCACAACTCTTCATAAAAGTCGCAACTCTTCATTTTCCATTCACACCTTTTAAAACTCAACAATCCCCCGCATGAATGGGGAATGACTCCAAGACAAAGAAACGGACAAGTGTGTATACTTTACAAGCAAGAATTAATTGCATCTGGATAAGTAGGTTTTCCTTTGAACTTTCCGTAGTGAACATATGTCGGATATACTCGGTCAATCGGTAAATTTGATATCTTTGAACCGTCAAGCTTTGGTGTATACCTAGACAACCATATGTCACACAATCAACCCTTTACCATTTATGGTTCTTACGATTGTGTTCGTTTCAGCCATGAACACCTCATGGTTTCATGAGTGTATAGAGAGATGGGCCTTTTGACAATCATCCTCCTTGAAGCGGCTTACACTTCACACTCACGTAGGTGATTTCTAACCGTGTTATCGCGTAGATACACTATTTGATCAAATCTGCCAAACTTAACAAATCATTAAAAATTTTAAGTTTAATTAACTCATTAACAAGCCTTAATGTTGTATCCTTGTTCCTGAGCATTGTCTTCATCATGAGAATGGATTGAGTTGGTTGACAATGCCGAACCGTCAGTCACAACGTTGTTTTCCTCCTTGAACCTAGCTCTTGGGATCTCCAGTCTGCTAGGTAGAGTTACCGTCATGATGACTTGTCCTAAGCCGTAAACCCATTTCCTTAGATGGTCTTTCAACTTTCTTTCTAGTTAGGCCTTTTTGTAAGTGAATCCGACACATTATCATTTGACTTTACATAGTCAATTGTGATAATTCCACTAGACAGTAGTTTTCTAACGGTATTAATTATGTCTATGTCTTATATGACGAGACTTTCCGTTATACATCATGCTTCATGCCCTACCTATTGCATCTTGACTATCAAAGTGTATGCATACTGATGCCAAAGGTTTGGGCCAAAAAAGAATATCTATCAAGAAATTTCGAAGTCTTTCAACTTATTCACCGGCCTTATCTAAAGCACCTAGCTCAGAGATCATTGTAGAGCTAGCGATACATGTCTTTTTGGAAGATTTTCAAGAGACTTCTCCTCCACCAAGAGTAAATACATATCCACTTGTGGATTTTACTTCATTTGATCCCGGTGATCCAATTTGCATCACTATATCCTTTCAATACTGTTGGATATTGTTATAATGCAAGACATAGTTTTGAGTATGTTTTAAATACCTCAAAACTCTTTTCATTGTCATCCAATGTGTTCGATTGAGATCACTCGGGAACCGACTCAGTTCATTAATAGCACATGCTATATCTGATCGCATACATTTCGTGATATACATCATACTTCCCAATACTCTAGCATAATCCAATTGTGAATCACTTTCGCCTTCACTCTTTTGACATGTAAAGCTCACATTTATTGGAGTCTTGACAATATTGAAATCCAAATATTTGAACTAGTCAAGTACCTTTTCAATGCAATGAGACTGTGACAATGCTAAGCATTATGGAGTTCTAAGGATTCTTATACCTAAGATCGCATCAGCAACTCCAAGATCTTTCATATCAAACTTGTTTTCTAGCATACGTTTAGTAGCATTTATGTCATTAGTGTGTCTACTGATGATCAACATGTCATCAATATACAAACAAACAATGACCTTGTGATTTTAATATAAACACATTTATCACTTCCATCATTCTTAAATTCATTTGCTAACATGGTTAGGTCAAATTTTTTATGTCATTGTTTGGGTGCTTGTTTTAGTCCATAATGTGACTTAACAAGTTCGCACACTTTCTTTTCTTTACCAGGAACCACAAAATCCTCGGGTTGTTCCATGTAAATTTCTTCCTCCAATTCTCCATTTAAGAAAACTGTTTTCACATACATTTGATGAATTTGGAGGTCATATACTGCAACTAATGTAATTAACATCCGAATAAATGTAATCCTAGTTATTGGCGAGTATATGTCGAAAAAATCAAGACCTTCTTTTTGTCTATAACTTTTGACAAAAAGTCTTGCTTTGTATTTGTCAACATTTCATCGACTCTCATTTTCCTTCTGAAGATTCACTTTGAATCCAAAGGTTTATTTCCTGGAAGAAGATCAATCAACTTCCAATATAGTTGCTCAATATTGAATCAATCTCACTATTGACACCATATTTCCAAAAGGATGAGTCCACAAAAGACATAGGAAATGTTACAAAATCAGATCCGAAGGAAGTAGATGTCCTTTGACATTTACTATGCCTCTGAATCTCTTTATAAGTACATTTTCCCTTTGTTCTTTCAAAGGTCTTTTAGACCCTTCAATAGACTACTCAAGTCTAATTTTACAATCCACAGTCTTAGGTCCTATTTTAATCCTTTTAGGAATAGGAACTTGGACTTTGGCTAGACACCCCACACTTTGAAATATTTCAAGTTGAATTTCCTTCCTTTCCATTTCTCA
Source organism: Solanum etuberosum (assembly GCA_029582245.1). Classification (NCBI taxonomy): domain Eukaryota; kingdom Viridiplantae; phylum Streptophyta; class Magnoliopsida; order Solanales; family Solanaceae; genus Solanum; species Solanum etuberosum. The sequence continues at coordinate 13,479 of JAJONR010032501.1, forward strand.
TATGGAATAGATTGTGTCCTGAACAAACAAAACTTTTTATTGATTTCTTTCTGAAAAGAAAAAACTTTTTGTTGTTCCCTTTTGCTACAAGGATAGCTTCTCCACACAAGTTTTGTGGTAAACCTGAACTTATAAGTAATGTAGCCATCATTTTCTTCAAAGTTCTTTTTTTTTTTGCAATTCCATTAGATTGAGGTGAATAGGGGAGTAGTTTGATGGATAAATCCACTTTCCAAACATATTTCTGCAAAAGGAGATTTATATTCTCCATCCCTATCACTTCTTATCTTTTTCCCAACTGATTGCAACTTCAATTTTATATTGCCTAGACGTTTCTATTGCTTCATCATTACCATTCAACAAATAGACATAACCGTATCAAATACAATTGTAAATAAAAGTTATGAGATACTTTTTCCCACCACGAGATGGTGTTGACTTCATATAAAAAATATCAGTGTAAATCAACTCTAAGGGATTATAATTCCTTTCAACTGATTTATAAGAATGCACACAAACTTGACATTTTTATTTATTGCACTCAAAGTTAGACAAAACTTCTAAGTTGATCAGTTTTCCTTGCAAGGTTTTGTAATTGATATGTCCCAAGTATTCGTGTCACAACTAGTTTGACTCAAGCAAGTAAGAACAAATAAAAATATTGAGTTTGAACAGCTATTCGTGAGGTAGCTTTTTCTCACAAATATTTTGTTCCTACTTCTTACAATTTTGTGTGATACAAACATTGTTTAGAGTCAACACCTTGTCAAATGTCCTTTTCAGAAGGACCTTTCCATAACTTTCAATTTGATTGTTATACAGGCTACCCATGAAAATAGTTTCATCGGGTCCAATAAAGGCAATATAATTCAAATGCTTCTTTTACAAAACATGACAAATGACTATTCACCAATATTCATGTCTATATAAATAGTTTTATTTTAATAGACATATCTTTTCATGAAAAATCACAACATTTTAAGTGACACTTTTTCATAAAAGAACACAATTATTTTGAACAAGTATATATATAATTTGGTAGTTTCATACTAGTCATACCATATACTAGTAAAAGAAAAACTCAACACCACAATATCAAATATACTCCAAGAATTTTGTGGGTCTAACATAATACAAAAGTATCATTGAATTTCATATCTTGTGTTCCAAATTTAAAACAGACACTAAGTCTAATTTTTATCTTTATCATAAGCAAAGAACCCCCACATTTTAAATATGATCTCAAAAATATTTTTCAAGTATTTGAAAATAGTTTTTCCACATATTTTTTTCCAGACTTCAAAATGTCATTGACAATATGAAACTTCTTTTGAAAATATTATTCTACAAAAGAATTATAGTGTTTCAATTCTCTTTGACAATCTTTACATCGTGTCAAAGTTCATTCCATAGAGGCACCTATTGCAGGCACAAAATCACACACTTTAAGTCACTGGTCTTTTTTTTCTATCACAATAGACATACCACTTAGTATTAAGAATATTAACAATAAAGACAAAAAAAATTGTACAATTGGTTTCTATTTAACAATGAAGTTTATAGAAAACCAAAAGTACAACACTGACTTATTATGTGAAATTTTCATATTCTTCAAACCAATTGTATAGTCTAATTTATCCAGAGTAGAAAATTACAAAAGTTTTTAGTCTACAAAAATCAGACACAATCAAATTTTACACCGAGTACAAAACTACAAAAGTTTTTTTTTTTTTTTTGGTCTCCAAACAGAATAAAACATATTCTTAGATTTATCACATAGAAATGCTTTTCTTTTCAAATAGCCTTCCAACTATAACATTTTGACATACTATTTTATCAAAAAAAAAAATGTGCATCTCTCATTCTGCAAACTAAAGAATTTTAACGGCAACACTATTTGCCAAGGAAAATTCATTCCAAAACATATGGTTTGCAGATCTTTTTCCAAAAATACACATGATAAATATCAAAAGAATTTACTTTTAGAAACTATTTTCCTCCTTAGATAAATAATAAGAAGGTTACCTGGTGTTATCTTTAACCGGAATACCACCAATTTTTCTGGTACATTCTCAATTCGATCTTGCTAAACAAGACACTGAGTTCTGAAGAAGTAGTGCATTAATTTTCTACTTCCATGATCTATTTCCCTCAATTAGTAGAATACAAGAAATACCAATAGTATAATAATTTCCTTAAGGTTGTTGTTCATCTTGTATTCCTAAGATACTTAGAACAAAAATATTGAAGAACTTGATAAGAAACAACTAAAGAACATTTTCAAAACTAGAAAATTAAAACCAGTAGAGAAAATAGAATCAGAAACAGATTAGAAATAATATACAAAATATTTTTCTTAAAGAAGAAAATCGAGTCCACTGAATGCACAGTGTCCCCTTAAGGAAATTATTCCCCTCAAGTACCCGAGGTTAATGGAATATATCCTCCCAGGATAGAACGATCTTACTCACCAGTTTATCGATACCTAAAATCACGCTGTCAGCGAACCACTCAACGGCAGTAAAGTACACTTAGAATACTAGATTTAGTAGTAGTAGAAGAAGTCCAGAAAATTGGTTCTCTTAAAATGAGAGGAAATCCCTCAATTTATAGAAAACAAAGGATAGTGTGAAAAGGTTCTTATTGTGCCTTACCGGAAATGTCACAACATTTCATAAAAGTCATAACTTTTCATAAAAGTCACAACTCTTCATAAAAGTCACAATTTTTCATTAAAGTGACAACTCTTCATAAAAGTCGCAACTCTTCATTTTCCATTCACACCTTTTAAAACCCAACAAAAATATAACTCAGCAACTCTGGACAAGAGTTGAGTCCAAAGTTCCACAAAAAGAACGCCTCCCTTCAACTAATAAGAACTGTCTTTTTTGACAAACTTTATGCACTCTATGTTTTTCTTGTGTATGTAAACCAAATGAAGATCATCACTATTTATAGTTGAGGAAGTCTTCCTACCAATTAATAGGAAGATAATGGGATTGTAAATAGTGAAGATAAAAAAGCCTAGATGTTACATAGGTTACAAAGAATAATGGGGAATAAAGAGTGAAGAAGTAAACCAACGGGTGACATGCTGCCACAAGAAGTAAGATTATGCACAAATGGTACATTCCAAGCAGTTTCTGTTTCCCTGCAAATTTTATTGCATAGACTCCCAAATTCCTTAATCTTCTTGTACAATTTAACCACACTGTATAAATGTTACATAGAAAACTAACTTCCACAGTCCATTTACACTTGCTCCTTTTCTCATTTTGTGCAGCATTGCTTCAGTGAATGCTGATCCGGTGCTTGCAAGATAACATATTTTATGTTATGGTTTTTCAACATCTGTATCATCACTTGTTTTTG
>JAJONR010032510.1:0-21539 GCA_029582245.1 Solanum etuberosum
ACATTTCTTTAAAAAATTGTTTGCATCTTGAAACACATTCTACATTTGAAAATGGATTGAAATAGAATGACAAAAACTTGAAAGGAAGAAAATAAAAAAGTCATTTACTAAAAACAATTTTATTAGTCTCCAAATTCAGGGCTATAAAAACATAGTACAAAATCTAATTTATGACCCCGAAAAAAAAGCGCTTCTTTTTTGAAAAAAATAATACAAAAAGAGCTTAAATAAATGGCAGACTTCTTTTAAAAAAAATGAAAGGTTCACATATGATGGATAGTTTATCAATAACTAGGTTGTGGGTAACTAAGTATTTAGATCTACACGTGATCATTTTTCCTATGTCGATTATCCCGAATGAGAATAAAAAAACTAAAACACATCTAAATCACATAAATAAGTTCATCATGTTAAAAAAAATATCAACAAAAACAAATAAATGCTAAAGATATAAATGGACATAGGCGACTCCAAGTGAGTTTCACTTGTTTTGCTTGCTATTCCGGATAGTCAAAGATTTAGACTCCATATGCGGGTATGACGGTAACGAGTCCATGGGACTCTATTTTGGCGAGAGTCCTTAAATGGGACTCCATTTTTTGCTCCAAAGTTCATGCAAGTAAAGAGAGAGTAAAGAGATTAGTAAGACTATTGACTTTAAATGATATTGAATAAATTTAACATAGACCTAAATAAAATCATACTACAGAGGAGCCTCTGTCCAAGGTGAAAGAGACCTGAACCTTCTGCCATTTGAAGGGGAAGGAGCGACACATTGATGAAAGAAAAATGACCTAATTCGTTTTGGCATTTTGCTGATGAATAAGACATGGGTTTGGGCCTTTGTTTGTGCTATTATTGGACAGATTTTAGTATAAAATGTGGGCTGGAATGGTGGGTTTAAGCTGAAATTCTTGGCCTTTTCCTTTCTTTCTTTATATAAATTTGGGTCTCTAGATTAATAACTAATACAAAATATGTTAAAATATGACAACTAATAATTTACATAATAAAAATATCAATAATACAAAATAAGAATATATAATTAATTTAATAAGTACGAAACTTGAAATAAAGCGACAACAATTAATTTTTAAGAAAACAAGGTGTAAAAGGTGATAATATAATTTTAAGAGTAAAATGTACAAATTTAGTAGTAATTATAGAATTGTGACATAACAATAACAATAGTAATGATAAATAGTCGTTATATATGTTATTAATCTAGAAGCTCGAAAATAATGAATTAGGAAAAATGAAGGTCAAAATTGGGTGTCAACATTCACACCAAAGGAAAAATACAAGTGAGAATATTTTCTGAACAACATAAATTGTTTTTGGCATCGCAAGGTCAAATTGTGGGAGGTCTAGTTGGCGACGACAACAAAGCTAGTAATGGTGCAAACGGTGGCAACAACGAAGGAGGGATAGGGCGCAGAGATGATAGTGGTAGAATTTGAATATCCTAATATTGGTTTTCCATGTTTTCAGACAATAATTTTGTTTTGTTAGTTAAAACTATTTTTTCCCTAAGGGGTCGTTTGGTAGAGTGTATTAGAAAAAATAATGCATGCATTAGCCTGGTGTATTATTAGTATCTTGTTTGGTACTCTTTTCTAACCTATGTATAACTAGTGCTTGCGTTAGTTATACACTCTATTGTGTATTAAGGTGTGTATTGCTAATACCATGGATTTCTAGGTATTAGCAATGCAATGGCTTTGATGCATGCATTAGCATGATTAAAGACTCAATTGCCCCTCAAATCCTTTTTTACATCTTTTATACAATAATAGTGGAGGGTATCTTTGTAAAATAATTTTTTTATGCAATGCAAGCTATTTTTTATGCATCAAACCAAACAATGCATAAAAATAATCTATGTATAACTAAGGCAAACATAACTAATACATGCATTGCTAATGTAAATATTACTAATACACTCTATTTAGCATTATTCTTATACACTCTACCAAACGACCCCTAAGTGTTTGATGAATTTCTTACAAGTTATGCTTGAGTTGTGAGTTTTGGGTCAACTTCAAACGACCATAACTTTCCATAGAGGATGATTGAGGTAAATAATAAGATATCAAATGAAAGGTCTTTGAATCCTCTGTCCAACGCCATCGAGTTTGCTAAATTTCGAGCTCGTATGAGTGAGATATGCCAGTTTCAAGTCGGCTTATATAGTTAAGAAAAGTTACCTAAATTAGTGAGGGGTATTTTGGTCTTTTCCTTACCCCATTAGATTAAAACGATTTTTAGTAATATTTTGGGGTCAAATCTGATTTGGGTCAGTTTTACAAATCCTAATTTATGCTTAGGGTTTTGAGAGGAGTTCAAGAAGAGGAAAAGAGGAGAAAAGAAGAACGAACGAGATCTCTTGTGAATCGAGGGTTTTTTTTATCAAATCGAGGTATGTAAGATTTCATAGTGTTGGATTCGTTCACCCACACACCAATCATGATTTACATATTTGAATTCGTCCATAAAGATTGATGAATTTAAGTTCTTGATAAGTGTTCTTGAAGTGTTGCTTTCGTTCTTAAATTATGATGGGTTTGATGAGTTTTTGAAATAAATGTATCGAGTTTGAGAGTGGTTTTTGAGTAGATTCTCATGTACTTGTATTGGGTAATTGACTAGAAGAAAAATTTGAGAAAAGAAATCGATTCTAGACGAATTAGGGTAAGAAAACGAGAAGAAATATTCATCAGATTTTTCTGGGGGAGGGATGGGGCGGCTTGCCCCAAATGCGCCACAGGGGCTGGGGCGGCGCCCCAGCAGTGCGCCATATTTAGCTCTCTGAAGCTTAGGGGCTGGCGCCCAGCGCCAGCAGTGCGCCAGGGTCGCCTTCCCCCACCCTTTTTCCGTCGTTTGCTCCATCTAAGTCCTTTTAAATTATACATTTACTCCCTATTGATTCTAACTACTCGAAACTACATATAAACATCAAGAGATCATTAATAATATGAATCATACCATTGAATCCATAATTCAAATTCAAGAAAGAGTTAAGAGTTAAGTCTTGAGAGTTCTTTCGAGTAATTTTGAGAAGTCTTTCCCAATCAATTAAAACTTGTTTTAAGACTTGAGTTTGAGGATGAGGAGAGTAGAGTTCATTTTTTTCAAAATGATATATGGGAACTAAGTATTCCCAAGAGTAAATGTTTTTACATTTAAGAAGAGAGGAAACACCAATTTCCAAAAGAGTTCATGAGGAGTTTTGAGTACTACCTCTTTTAAGAGAAACCTTTTGAGTAATACTCTCAAAGTTGAGGATGAGGAAATGTTTTTTTAAACTTATGAGTTAAGTTATATTTTGGGAGTAGTATTGAGCACCGATATGGGGGAGAGTTCAAACAACTCATAGCTCCCATAAACCATGTAGCCAACGTGGGTAGAAAGGGTCATACTTTTTAGATGATACCTTATTACTTTTTAATCATAGCTTAGTGGATCCACTTAGTTGAGGACTTCTGTGACACCCCATTATTTGAAAGAACAAGAATTAGATAGAAACAGTTTTTGGAAATAATCAAATTTGGAAAGTTTGACAAAGTTAAGCTAAGTTCGAGTTTTGGGTCAACTTCAAACGACCATAACTCCTATATCAGGATGAGTTAGTGTGCTACAAGATACCGTAGGAAAGATCTTTGAATTATCTTTCCAACTCCACCGAGCTTGGCCATTTTCAAATTCGTATGAGGGAGATATGTCCATTTGAAGTTGGGCTATCTAGATAAGGAAAGTCAAAACCGGATTTTAGAAGGGTACTTTGGTATTTTCACTACCCTATTATTTAATTTCGTTTTTGGTAATTAAGTTGGGGTCTAAACTGATTTGTTTCAGTTTACGCTTCATCAAAAAGAGTTAGAGTTTTGAGAAGAGAGAAAAGAAGAGGAGAAAAGAGGAGAAGAGGCAAGAAATCGTCAAGTTCCTGAAGCTGGGCTTGTCAATTTCGTCAAGGGGTGATCCCTACGAGGTATGTGAGATCACATAGCGTTGGGTTCATTCACCCACGTGCCAATCATGATTTAATTCAGCGAAATTATATTCTTGAAAGTATAGAAATTGAGTTCTTGATGGATTTTGTTGAAGTTTCTATTGGGTTCTTGATTGTTGAAGTTGTTGAGGAGTTCTTGGGTTAAATTCATGAAATTAGATGTCATTTTTAGTGGATTCTTGCATATTTTGATTATGTATTCGAATCTAAGTGTTTGGGGAAAAAACCAATTGAATATAGAGGGTTTAGATTTGAAAATCGACCAAGAGAATTCGTCAAAATTATGGGGAAAAGGGGTGGGGCGCCGCGCCACTCAGAGCGCCCCATAAAGTGTTCTATAGTTTGGGCTCTGGGGAGCCGTGCCAGCCAGTGCGCCCCATCCCCAGTTCTGTAGTTTTACCTCTGGCACCCCGCGCCTCTCAGAGCGCCAGGGATGCCAGGTCTTCTACCCTTTCCCAATTCTTTCCGTTTGAGTTCCCTCGCAACGTACCTAAATTTTCTAGTTGACTTCTACACTCTAAGGTACGTCTAAACATCATGAAATCATCCATAAACATGAGATCATGAACCTTGAATCCATAATTCAATTCAAGGAAAGTTAAGAGTCAAGTCAAGAGAAGTTCATAGAGTCTTCCAAAAGTCTTTCACAAACGTTTTAACTTTGTTTTAAGATTTAAGTTTTGAGTTCAGTAAAGAGTAAAGATTGAAGTTCATTTTATTCAAAAGAGTATATCGGGACTATGTATTCCCAAAGAGTAAATGTTTTCACATTTAAACAAGAAAGGAAACTTTGATTTCCAAATGAGCCTTTGAGCTAGTTTTTCAGAAAAGAGTAAATGCTTTCACAATTAAGCAAGAGAAGAAACTTTGATTTCAAGAGAGCCTTTGAGCTAAGTTTTGAGCAATAATCTCAAACCACAGAAATAATTTATATTTTTAAACATATGAGCTAGTATCTTTTGGGAGTAGTTTTGAGCACGGATAAGGGGGAGAGTTCAGACAACTCCCAGCCCCCATAAACCATGTAGCCATCATGCGTTGAAAAGGGTCATACTTTTTAGATGATTCCTTAGTGCTTTTTAGCATAGACTAGTGGATCCACTTAGTAGTTAGGTTCTATGCCCTTGGCAAGGTATGGGAAGGTCCTGGCAGCGTGAGGCAAAACGTTGTATCATCACATAGCTCTTAAGTGATGGTTGTCGGTTAGAGAAACTCCCACAACAGTATTTTGTATTATTATATACATTGAGTTAATTTTATTTTTATATACATCCAAAGTTCATTTGTATCTTTGCATACATAGAGAGTTATTATTGTATTTCTAAATACACAGAGTTGTTATCCATGTTTAAAATGCTTTTCTTTATATTGCATTTACATTACTGCTTTATATGGAAATGAGTTAAGTTCAGTTGAGTTGAGTTGAGACCAGGTTTGTTCTTTTAGTTCCTTTCAAGCTTATGTCTTGTGTTAGCATTCCCATCGCATGCTCGTACATTCAATGTACTGATACCAGTTGCCTGCATCTTATTATGATGCAGACACAGGTAACCAGGATCAGCATCCAGCGCTTTGTTGATCCAGTTGAGCATTTAGAGTCTTGTGGTGAGCCTCCTTACTTTTCGGAGGACCCCTATTAGTATTGCTTTAGTAGTTTTCAGTTGTTAGGATGATCGGGGGTCTTGTCCCGACACCCCTCCTAGTTTAGAGGCTTCATAGACAGTTAGTAGTTCATTTGTCTTTACATCGTTATTGCTTATGTTAAGACTTGAGGTTCCATGTTGGCTAAGTTGAGTGTTTTATCTTTAAACGTTCTAAGTTATCTTTTAAACAGTTGAGTAAAGTTGCATTGAATCCTTGTATTAATGCTTTAAGTCTTCCGCTATGAGTTATGCCAGGACAAGCGTTCGCTTGGGGCCAACAATGGTTCTCGAGTGCCAATCCTGCCCAAGGTGTAGGCTCAGGGCGTGACAAGTTCTATACCCCATTAAGGTATAGGACAGTTCTGGCAGCGTAGGCGAAACGTTGTATCATCACATAGCTCATAGTGATGGTTGTCGGTTAGAGAATCTCCCAAACTGAGTTATATTGTATTTTCCAATACATGAAGTTGTTATCTAATGTTTTAAAAGCTTTTATTTATATAACGTTATTATTATTGCTTTTGTATTGAAATGAGTTGAGATTGACTTGAGTTGAGATAAGGTAAGTTGTTTCTTCGGTTCTTGTTCAATCGTATGTTATATTTTAGATTTCCCCTTGCATTCTTGTATATTCCATGTACTGACGCCATTTTGCCTGCATCTTTCATGATGCAGATACAGGTAACCAGGATCATCAACTAGCGCTTCGTTGATCCAGTTGAGTTCCAGAGTTGTTTGGTGAGCCTTCTTGCTTCTAGAGGATCCCTTATTTATCTTAAGTTATTTTGGTTTGTTAGGATGATCGGGGGTCTTGTCCCGACATCCCTCATAGTATTAGAGTCTTCATAGATAGATAGATAGACAGTAGTTCATGAGTCTTTTCATTTTCAGTTGTTGATGTTCTAGACTTGAGTTGCCTCTTTGGCTAGTGAATGTTTTATTTCTAAAATATTCGGAGTTTATCTTTAGAGATAGTTGAGTAAAGTTTATCTTTGAGTTCTTTTAAATGTTGAGTAAGTCTTCCACTGAGTATTGAGCCAAGCCAAGGGTTCGCCTGGGTCCATCAATTAGTTCTCGAGTGCCGGCCACATCCAGGGTATAGGCTCGGGGCGTGACAAACTTGGTATCAGAGCACAGAGTTCAAGAGTCCTAGGGTGTCTATGAAGCTGTGTCTATAGAGTCCTAGTTATCGGTATGAAGCGTGCCACATCTACAATTAGTAGGCTGCGACATTTAGGAACTATCTCACTTCTTTCATACTCTTTTCGTGCGATAGAGTTTAACTCCATAAAGTTTCTTTCTAATTCGTTGTTGCCCGTATCTTTCAGATCATGCCTCCACGAAGATCTGTTCGAGGTCGTCTTGCTAGGAGGAATGTTGATCCCAGGATCAAGGGGTCCCCAATGCACCAGAAGTGCAACCCTAAGGAGAGATCACTAAAGCTGAGTTTCGGGATGCTATCCGGATGTTGAGTCAACTGGTGGCCAACCAAGCTGGTCAGTAAAGAGGGAATCGACAGGATGTGGCTGATACATCCAGGATCTATGAGTTTCTAAGGATGAATCCTCCTGATTTCACCGGTTCAAGTGTCACCGAGGATCTAAAAAACTTTGTGGAAGAGTTGCAGAAAGCGTTTGAGGTGATGCATGTTGCAGATGTTGAACGTGTGGAACTAGCTGCATACCAAGTGAAGGGTGTTGCTAGAGTATGGTACGACTAATGGAAGAAGAGTAGAGCTGAGGGTGCACAAATTGTGAGCTGGGCTGTGTTCTGATAAGCCTTTATGGTGCGTTTCTTTCCCCGTGAACTAAGAGAGGCAAAGGTAAGGGAATTCCTCACTATTAAGAAGGAATTTGTGAGTGTGCATGAGTATAACCTCAAGTTCACTCAACTTTCCCATTATGCTCCAGAGATGGTTGATGATATGAGGAGCAGGATGAGCTTGTTTATGTCTGGGTTGTCTCATCTGTCAAGCAAAGAGGTAAGGCTGCGATGTTGATAGGGGACATGGACATAGCAAGACTGATGATCCATGTGCAACAGGTTGAGGAAGATAAGTTAAGAGATAGGGAGGAGTTCCAGAACAAGAAGGCTAAGACAACAGGAAATGAGTCCGGGCAGGAGAAGAGTAGTGTGAACTGGTCATCTTTCCAACAAAAGCAAAATGGACACGCTCCATCGTCTGCTAGTGCACCTGCACCAAGGAACAGAGGTGAGTTCAATAATCAAAATTCTCAGAACTTCAGAGCAAGGCCTGTATAGTTTAAAGGTAGTGTGGAACAAGGAGGTAATGGAACACCTGCATGTGATAAGTGTGGTAGGAACCACCCAGGAGCGTGTCTTGATGGCTCCACTGGTTGCTTCAAGTGTTGTCAGAATGGTCATTTCATGAGAGAGTTTCCAAAGAACAGGAAGGGAGGTGGTAATGGGGGCAATAGATCCCAATCTTCTTCAGTGGCTCCGCCAGACAGAGCTGCACCTAGAGGATCTACTTCAGGAACATGCGGAGGAGCAAACCGTTTGTATGCCATCACTAGTCTCCAAGAGCAAGAGAATTCCCTAGATGTTGTCACTGCTATGATCAAAGTATTTACTTTTGATGTTTATGCATTGCTAGATCTAGGCGCGAGTCTATCATTTGTGACTCCATATGTTGCTATGAGGTTCGATATTATTCCCAAACAACTTTTTGAGCCCTTCAGTGTTTCCACACCTATTGGTGAGTCTATTCTAGTTGAGAGAGTTTATCGTGATTGTGTCATTTCTATCAATCACAAGGACCATATGGCTGAATTAGTCAAGTTGGACATGGTAGATTTTGATATTATTCTAGGTATGGACTAGCTTCACGCTTGTTATGCCTCAGTGGATTGTAGAACTCGAGTAGTTAAGTTCTGTTTTCTAATGAGCCAGTTATAGAGTGGAGGAGTAGTTCAACATTGCCTAAGGGTCATTTTATTTCATACCTTAAGGAGAAAAAGTTAGTTTCCAAGGGGTGCATCTATCACTTAGTCCGATTTAATGACTATAATGTTGAGACACCACTTATTCAGTCAGTTCCAGTTGTGAGTGAGTTTCCAGAGGTCTTTCCAGATGATCTTCTCGGAGTCCCTCGTGAGAGAGAAATAGACTTCGGTATAGATATTCTTCCTGATACTGTCCTATCTCTATTTCGCCATATAGAATGGCTCCAGCTGAGTTGAAAGAGTTAAAAGAACAGTTGAAAGATCTCCTTGAAAAAGGTTTCATTTGACCAAGTGTCTCACCTTGGGGCGCTCTGATCTTATTTGTGAGGAAGAAAGATGGTTCTCTTCGGATGTGTATTGATTACCGCCAATTGAAAAAGGTTACTATAAAGAATAAGTATCCCCTTCAGAGGATTGATGATCTTTTCGATCAGCTTCAGGGTGCCTCCTGTTTTTCTAAGATAGACTTCTGATCTGGCTATCATCAGTTGAGAGTAAGAGAAAGTGATATTATAAAGACAACATTTAGGATCTGCTATGGTAATTATGAGTTTCTAGTCATGTCGTTTGGTTTGACTAATGCTCCTGCAGCGTTCATGGATCTTATGAATAGAGTGTTTAAGCCATATCTGGATATGTTTGTTATCGTATTCATTGATGACATCCTGATTTATTCGAGGAATGAGGAAAATCATGCTAGTCATATAAGAATAGTTCTCCAAACTCTAAAGGATAAGGAGTTGTATGCTAAATTTTCCAAATATGAATTTTGGCTCGAGTCTGTTGCATTCTTAGGCCATATAATTTCTGGTGATGGGATTCAAGTTGACACTCAGAAGATTGAGGCAGTGCAGAACTGGCCTAGACCCACATCTCCAACTGATATTATGAGTTTCTTGGGATTGGCTGGTTATTATAGGAGGTTCATCGCGGGGTTTTCATCTATTTCATCCCCTTTGACTAAGTTGACTCAGAAAATAGTTAAGTTTCAATGGTCTGAAGCTTGTGAGAAAATCTTTCATGAATTGAAAACTAGGTTGACTACTGCCGAGTGTTGACTTTACCAGAGGGTACAAAAGGCTTTGTTGTGTATTGTGATGCGTCTAGAGTTGGACTGGGTTGTGTGTTGATGCAGAATGGCAAGGTTATAGCTTATGCCTCCAGACAGCTTAAGATTCACGAGAGGAATTACCTAACCCATGATCTAGAGTTGGCTGTTGTGGTGTTCGCTTTGAAAATATGGCGCCATTATCTTTATGGTGTTCATGTAGATGTGTTCACCAATCACAAGAGTCTTCAATATGTGTTCAGTCAGAAAGAGCTTAATCTCAGACAGAGGAGGCAGTTGGAGTTACTCAAGGATTATGACATGAGTATTCTCTGTCACCCAGGTAAGGCTAATGTTGTTGCTGATGCATTGAGCAGGTTGAGGGACACAAGAAAGAGTTATCCAAAGATGTGCACATACTTGCACGATTGGGAGTCCGATTAATGGATTCCAATGAAGGAGGAGTGGTAGGGATGAATGGGGCTGAATCATCACTAGTGTCCGAAGTGAAAGAGAAACAAGACCAAAACTCTGTTTTGCTTGAATTGAAGGCAAATGTTCATAAACAAAAAGTGATGGCTTTTGAACAAGGGGGATATGGTGTATTGAGGTATCAAGGTAGATTGTGTGTACCAAGGCTTGATGAACTCCAAGAGAGGATTATTGATGAAGCTCATAGCTCCAGATACTCTATCCATCCGGGTTCCACAAAGATGTATCGTGACCTGAGAGAAGTCTATTGGTGGAGTAGTATGAAGAAGTGTATTGCAAAGTTCGTTGCTAAGTACCCGAATTGTCAACAAGTCAAGGTACAGCACCAGAGGACCGGTGGTATGGCTCAGAACATAGAACTTGTGGAATGGAAGTGGGAGATGATCAATATTGATTTCATTACTGGTTTGCCACGGTCTTGCAGGCAGCACAATTCGATTGTTATTGAAATAATGCAACAAAATGAGGATTTTGAACCAAAATCTGTCAATGAATGCATACAAAGAAATGATTGGCCAAACTGGAAGGAAGCAATTCAAGCGGAATTGAATTCACTTGAAAAACGTGAAGATTTTTGACCAATAGTCTGAACACTAGAAGGTGTCAAGATAGTGGGGTACAAATGGGATTTTGTGCAAAAATGAAATAAAAAAGGTGAAGTCGTAAGATATAAAGTATGACTTGTGGCACAAGGTTTTTCGTAGAGGGCTGGCATTGATTATGTGGAGATATATTCTCTTGTGGTGGATGCAATTACCTTCAGGTATTTAATAAATCTGACATTTCATGAGAAACTTAAAATGCGTCTAATGGATGTTGTCACAGCCTATTTGTATGGCTCATTGGACCACGATATTTTCATGAAAATCCCTTAAAGCATTCAATGTGCCTGAAGCATATAAAAATTTGCTAGAAACTTGTTTGGTAAGGCTTTAGAAATACTTATATGGATTGAAACAATCAGGACAGATATGGTACAATCGTCTTAGCCAACTTTTGCTAAAGGAAGGGTACAAAAATGACCCTATTAGTCCTTGTGTTTTTATAAAAAGGTTTGGATCTGATTTTGTTATAATAGATGTGTATGCTGATGATTTAAATATTATTGGCACTTAAAAAGAGCTATCAAAAGTTGTTTAGTGTTTAACGAAAGAATTTGAAATGAAATATCTTGGTAAGAAAATGTTTTGTCTTGGCCTACAGATTGAGCATTTGAAAAATGAAATATTTGTCCATCAATCAACATACACAGAAAAAGTTTTAAAGAGATTTTACATGGATAAATCATATCAACTGAGTACCCCGATGGTTGTGAGATCGCTTGACATACATAAAGATCCATTTCAACCTCAAGAAAATGATGAACAACTTCTTGGCGATGAAACTCCATATCTTAGTGCCATTGGGGCGCTAATGTATCTTGCCAATAATACTGGACCAGATATCTGCTTTGCAGTAAGTTTATTGGCAAGATTCAGCTCATCCCCAACAAAGAGACATTGGAATGGGGTCAAACATATATTCATACATCTTCAAGGAACCATACATACGGGATTATTTTATTCTAATAAATCCAAGTCAGAAATGATTGGTTATGCAGATGTTGGATATTTTCTAATCCACATAAAGCTCGATCTTAGACAAGCTATTTATTTACATATGGAGGCACAACTATATATTGGCGTTCAATGAAGCAGACATTACCTGCTACTTCTTCAAATCATGCAGAAATAATAGCCATCCATGAATCAAGTCGGGAGTATTTTTGGTTGAGATCAATGACTCAACATATTCAAGAAATGTGTGGTTTCCTATGAAAAAGGATATCCCGACTACTTTGTATGATGACAATGTTGCTTGTATAGCTCAGTTGAAGGGAGGATACATTAAAGGAGACAACACCAAACACATTTCACCAAACTTCTTTTTCACTCATGATCTTGAGAAGAAAGGTGAAATAAATATTCAACAAATTCGCTCAGTTGATAATTTAGCGGATTTGTTAACTAAAGCACTACCAACCTCAATATTTGAAAAGTTAGTATTCAAGATTTGAATGCGTCGTCTCCAGGAAATTAAATGATGTTTGCAACAGGGGGAGTAAACTACGTGCTACACTCTTTTTCCCTTTGTCTAGGTTTTATCCCAATGGGTTTTCCCGGCAAGTGTTTTAACGAGGCAGCAAACAAAGCGTATTACAAGATATGTGTACTCTTTTGTCCTTCACTAAGATTTTTTCCCACGGTTTTTTTTTCTAAGTAAGGTTTTAACGAGGCATATTATCTATCACTAGTCATCCAAAGGGGGAGTGTTGTAAATCATTTTGGTAATTAAATAGATGACCATAACTCCTAGGTTAATTCCCTCCTTTATGAGTAGTAATGTTGTTGATAATGTGGTCAAATGAATGACCATAAATCCTAGGTTAATTTCCTCCTTTATTGGTAGTAATGTTGTTGATAATATGGTCAAATGGATGACCATAACTCCTAGGTTTATTTCCTCCTTAATGGGTAGTAATTCTCAAGGTTTAATGTAATGTTAATGACACCCTTTGATATTCCTCAATGTAATCCTATAAATAGTGGTGTTGAGAATAATGTTACACACTTGAAAGAAAGAAAATTATCTTATATTGTTCCTCTTGTCTTATAGTCTTCTTGTCTTCTTCTTTATATTGTTCTTAAGTTTTACAAAATAACCCTATTTATTTACCAACAAAACATTGTCTACTTTGTTATTTCCTTGAGAGAATAATTGTTGGTAAAAGTGAGCAACATGTTTACCTCAATCCAATTATCATGTCTTGATTATGTGGATTTGAAGGAATTTGACTATTGAATAAAAGTATATGCCATTTGAGGTTTGCTTTCTGTCTATTTGATATAGAAAATTCATGTATTTTTCCTCACTCCTTTTCAAATTGTTGAGATTTAGATTTGGCATACACAATTAAATAAACAAAGTTTGATTGAATCTTACATATTGTAATCTAGAAAATATAGAACAACTAAGATCCTGTATCCAAAAAATCCAATCCTATTGATAGAACAAAATACAAAGTAAATTCTTTCAAGAAATTCATCAAATACTTGGGGCACAAATACTTTTACTTAAAATTCTAATAAAACATGAAAAACAAATGTTGGGATATTCAAATTCTGCCAAGGCCTCTCCCTCCTTTCGTTGCCACTACTGTTTGCACCAGATCTATGACCCTCGTCATATCCCATGACATCACCAAATTCACCATTACTAGCTCCACCACCAACGTCGCCACAATTTGTTGAATCCATGAACCTCGTGATGACCTATGCCAACACCAATTTAGGTTGTTCTTATTATAGTTGTTGCTTTACTGTTTCTTTGTTGTAGACTCCCTCTTCCAGATGGAACATTCTCCTTTTCTTTTTCTGGTACGCCTTTTAACAACTTTAACCTTTGGATTAAAAAATAAAATTCACTAAGAATAAAGTAAATTGTCTTGGCGTCTCAACATGATGATAAAGATTAGTGTCATGTAGTTAGGAGGTCATCACGGAAATCACTTCTTTTAACAATCAGCTTGGTAGATTTATATTAGGACCCTTTTCCCTTAATTAAGTGACACTTGGTGTAGGCTTTAAATGTATATTATGACTTGCAAGGATGGGTAATACGTAACTTGGGGTAATTAGATGTGTATTAGAGAAGAAAATAAAAAACTAGATAGTTAAAATTATAAAAATTGATCAAAGTCAAAATTTGGGATAAATGAGATCAGAATATTGGTTTGAAAGTCCCTATACATCCAGAGGGTAATTTATGACTTCAGAGGATAGTTTGAACAAGTCCCAATGAAATCAGGAGAGAACAGAAGATTATGTTGCAAACTAGTAAAATTGAAGATTAAGAGATCATCACAATCAAATATGTGCCTAGATACCTCAGCTTGGTATTTGAGCATCCCAACAAGTTCGTAGGGAATTTTGGTGAAAATTTCATATTTGATTTTTATCTCGATAGGGTTGAGCACTTAATCGGATAATGGTAGGCACCAGATTTTTGTGAACATTTGAGGTTGCAAGCTAGGGTGTCGCAATCGCGAAGAGGTGATAGGGTTGTTATGCTTCAGGGTGGCGAGGGTTGTTGTGCGATTGCATAGGGGAGAATGCTGGGTAGAGCATTGTGATCATGAGGTGTGAGGTCCGCGATTAGAAATGGAAAGGAACGGGAGGTTTGTGGGGTCTACGATGATGTAAAAAATCCACAATGTCTCTACCTTTGTAAGGTAGGGGTAAGACTGTATACACACCATTCTAGCCAGACTCCACTTGTTAAATTAATCACACTGAGTTCGTTATCGTTGTTGTTATTGATACATGAAAAGTCCCAAGGTACTTGTAACGCCCCCAAAATTTCTAAGCTAAGACCCTAACTATTTTTTATTTACATGTAAGGTCATATCAGGTGATTCTTAAATTGCTAATATGTGTAAAGGTCAATTCTTTAGTGTGGAATGGATTTATATATGAATTAGGTTCACTAGAACCCCTAGCACAAAGTTGAGTTAAAAGCTTCCATACCGATTAAGTTTCGATGTAAGATTCTACTTGGGTCAACTATAAACAATCATATCTCTTAGATTATAAAGCGTTACATGAACCATAACCTATCAAATTAAAGGTATTTGAATCTTCTTTCCAACGCCACCAGTTTTGCGTCAATCTGAGTTCCGAGTAAAAAGTTATGACCATTTTAGTAACATGATAGAGTGCAGAGACGAATTAACCAACGAGAAAATATTAAAAAGGGTCGTTTTTGTCTTTATATCTCTAAGAACACCCGAAACGAATTTTTTGACTAATTAAAGGCCCAAACTAATTTGATTTTCATCTTTTAATCCAACATTCTTTTCTCTCTCAAACTCTAAGCAAAATCCTAAGGAAAAATCAAAGTAGAAGACTTCCATTCAAGATTCTTTCCATCCTTTCCAAGATTCTTCTTCGAGGTAAGTCCTTCTCCAATAATTCCATTCTTTCCAACTCAAGTTCTTCCATACAATTATGAATCACTAATAAAAATTAGAATTCTTGGCCATAGAGATTTCAAGAAACTAATTCAAGAATCTCAAAAAAAAACGTTTTCTTGATTGTTCTCGTTCAAGCTAGGGTTTTAAGACTTCTAATAAAGTTCTTATTCAAGATTCTTCAAGAACTTTATTCTTCCAGGTATGTAAAACTATCACGGTGTTGGACTAATTCATCCTCACGCCCTACATCTACTTTCAAATAAGTAAAAGAGTAATCTAGGGTTCTATCCCTAGATTTGAGTATTCTTGAGATGAGTTAATTGTGAGTTCTTGATTTCTTTTGACATTTTGTTCCTAATTATTCAATTTCTATATGTTATGCATTAAGATTCTTGAGTTGATTCGTTCATGTCTATATTTTAGCATGAACCCTATGAATTGAGTATTATTGAGATGAGTAATATCGTAGAGTTCTGAGTATTGAGTTTTCTATATTGCTATTGAGATCCTTGAGTTGATTCGTTCATGTCTATATTTCAGTATGAATCTTATTTTGAGTTATAAATTTTGAGAATCTTTTAAAGTCAACATTTTTTTTAAACTTAGATTTTGAGAAAGTAAAGAGAAGTCTGAGAAAGAGTTTTAACCAAGATTTGAGCAAGTGTATAAAGAAACTAAGTACTTCCCAAATGTTTCATTTTCACATGAAGAAAGAGAGTATTATTTTGAAAAATTAAAAGAGTTTTCAGAAAGATTGAGTATAGAGCAGTTACCTCTTCTAAGAGGATAGTTTGAGCAAGTATCTCAAACCAGAGAAAGAGTATGTTTTATACAATATTTGAGCATGAATATATATATATTATTGGGAGTAGTATTGAGCACCGATATGAGGATGAGTTCTGACAACTCAAAATCCTCATAAATCATGTCTTGCCAACATGGGTACATGATCATACTTTTTAGATGAATCCTTATTGCTTAGTGGATCCACTTAGTTGAGGTGTCCTATATCCTGGCACGATATAGGATAGTTCTAGCAGCGTTGGTGAGACGATGTATCATCACATAGCTCATAGTGATGATTGTCGGTTAGAGAATCTCTCAAATAGAGTTAAAAATGTGGTTTTATTATATCACTTAATATGTTGAGTTCATATATTATTACATATTTTTGTAAAGTTTTAATGATTTCACTTTTTTATTTCCTTACATTCTGTTGAGTATATATCTATATCTATTGCAGTCCTTTCGTTCAGTTATTTGTTATTCAGCTATATTACATACTCGTACATTCAATGTACTGATGTCATTCGACCGACATTTTTTAATGATGCGGATACAGGTTCTTAGGATCCTCAACAAGAGTCTGTTGAGATCACTTCATCTACTCGTCAGCTTTTGAGTAAAACCTCCTATCTTCCGGAGGACTCCAGTTTTATGAGTTGTTAGTAGTAGTTCTTTTGAAGAGTCAAGGGTCTTGTCCCAACACTCATCTTTGTATAGTAGAAGCTTCATAGATAGACAGGTTTGAAGAGTCTTTCAGTGTCAGATGTTTTATTTAAAACGTATGTTTCATACTTAGTATATTCAGAGAGTTTAGAAATTTATTACACTGTTGATTTAACAATTCTTTCACTTTGATGCTTGTGTATGCATGAGTTAGTCTTCCGCTTGTAGTCAGCCAGCAAGAAGGTTCGCTTGGGAGGGGGGGCAGTAATGGTTCTCGAGTGTCGGCTACGTCTAGGGTGTAGGCTCGTGTCGTGACAGTAAGAATCTATCTAACTAACAATCCTATTTATAAATAACTAGTTAATGTGCCTGTGCTTTGCACAGTCATAAATAATTGCATTAAACTAAGGAATACTCCTTTACTAATATCTGAATATTAAAAATATTTAAGAGATAGGCTCTTCAAAACAATAATATTAAGAGTATTCTAACATGAACTAGAATACTCTACCTTTTCACAGTAGCTTTATCTCATTCCATACCTTTCTTGTAGATTTATCATTCAAACTATAGAAGTGTGGCATTATATAACGACATAAAATGATACAATTTATCCGAACATTGTATTCATCAAACAATACAGTACCATACAATACAATACAATACATTATGAAATAATACATAACAATCATCCAAATAGACATTGTAATATAGCAAAAATAGAAGAATTAAGATCTTGTTTCCAGAAAACCCAAATCTTATAGATAGAACAAAACTCAAAGTGATTTCTTTCAAGAAAGTAATCAAACACATCGGGCACAAATAGTTTTAACTAACAAAACTAAATTATTGTATGAAAACATGGAAAACCAATATTGGGATATTCAAATTCTACCACTATCATCTCCGCAGCCTCTCCCTCATTCGCTACTGCCACCGTTTTCACTATTACTAACATTGTCGTCGTCGCTAACTAGACCTCCCACAATTTGATGAACCTTGCGATGCCAACACCAATTTAGGTTGTTCAGAAAATATTCTCGCTTGTATTTTTTCTTTGGTGTGAATAATATTCTTATTTGGTCCTTTGTTCCAGGCTCTCCCCCCAAGATTGAAGATTCTATTTTCTTTTCGGGGAGGAATCTTCTTCTGACATTCCAACATCCTTTTATTTTAAATATTAATGTTGTAAGAATACATAAAATATATATAAAAAAATTACGACCAAAAAAATATAGTGCAACTACAAAATTAGTCGCCAAATAGCTTATAGCTAATAAGTATTTTCTGATAATTAGTTGTTAATCCGTTATTAAATAAGATTGTATAATGATAACTTATTTTATTCTAATGATGAGATTTATCAATTTCTAATTTCTATATTTTCTATAGTGGTTTTAAAAAAAAACATGTTTTCTAATAGCTAGCGTAACATTAACTTACCTTGTTTTTGTGTTTCACATCCCTATTCATAAGGTTGTTCATTGCTTCACCGAGAAACCTTTTTACCACCCTCTTGCCAGAGTTGTTGCTTTTTTTATTGTTGTGTTGCAGACTTCCTTTTCTAGATGGAACGTTCAACCTTTCTTTATATGGAATGCTTTTTAATAACCCCAAACTTTGGATTAATAAGAAATTTTTAATAAGAATAAGGTAAATGTTTTTGTGTTTTAACATGACAATAAAAGTTAGTGTCATATAGTTAGGAGGTCGTTATGGAAATTACTTCTTGCAGAAATGCAACATAAGACTTGGTAAATACTTCTTGCAGAAATGCAAACTGGACAACTGAACTACAACAATACTATCACATTCAAACTTATTTGGGTTTTATATTGCATATTTTGAATGCGCACAAGAAGTATTTACCAAGTCCTTCGTCGCATTTCTGCAAGAAGTGATTTCCATAACAAGTTCCTAACTATATGACACTAACATTTATCGTCATGTTAAGACGCAAAGACATTTACATTTTTCTTATTAATCCAAAGGTTGGGGTTATTAAAAAGCACTCCATGAAAAGAAAGGCAGAACATTCCATCTTCAAAAGGAAGTTTGCAACAAACAAATAGAAAAGCAACAACTATTGCAAGAGGGTGGTCAAAAAGTTTCCCGGTGAAGGAATGAACAACCTCATGAATAGGGATGTCAAACACAAAAACAAGGTAAGTTAATATTACGCTAACTATTAGACAATGATTTTTTTTATAAAAAAACCACTATAGAAAATATAGTAATTAGAAATTGATAAATCTCATCATTAGAATAAAAAAAGTTATCATTATATAATCTTATTTAATAATGGATAAACAAGAAATTATCAAAAAATACTTGTTAGCTATAAGATATTTGGCGACTAATTTTGTAGTTGAACTATATTTTATTTATCATAATTTTTTTATATATTTTATGTATTCTTACAACATTAATAATTTTAAAATGAAAGGATGTTGGAATGTTAGAAGAAGATTCCTCCCCGAAAAGAAAAATAGAATCTTCAATCTTGGAGGGAGAGCCTGGAACAAAGGACCAAATATGAATATTATTCACACCAAAGGAAAAATACAAGCGAGAATATTTTCTGAACAACATTAATTGGTGTTGGCAAATCAAGGTTCAACAAATTTTGGGAGGTTTAGTTGGCGACGACAACAGAGCTAGTAATGGTGCAAACGGTGGCAGCAATGAAGGAGGGATAGGCCGTAGAGATGATAGTGGTAGAATTTGAATATCCCAACATTGGTTTTCCATGTATTCAGACAATAATTTAGTTTTGTTAGTTAAAGCTATTTGTGCCCTAAGTGTTGATGAATTTCTCGAAATAAATAACTTTGAGTTTTATTCTATCAGTAAGATTTGGGTTTTCTGGAAACAGGATCTTAATTGTTCTATTTTTGCTATAATACAATGTCTATTTGGATGGTTGTTATGTATTGTTTCATAATGTATTGTATTATATGGTACTGTACTTTTTAATGAATACAATGTTTGGATAAATTGTATCATTTTATTTCTTTATATAATGTTACCCATCCATGTAGCATCTCCTTGTATTTACAGTTAACCCAATCCCTAATTGGTTCTTATGCAGGATTTGTGCTAACCGCTTGTGGATTATAAATGGTGTAACAGTTAGCTTCACCTGTAGAAGGTTCAATTCGGAAGCTAACATTACGAAAGACTGGTCTTTTCTTCTTCTTCTCATGATCATTCATGTTTTCGGATACTCTCAAAGGAATTATAAGAAACTAAAAAGTAAAGAAAACTTAAGAATAATAGCTGAGAAGTAATGTGGTTTGAGGCTTGAAATATCGAGGACTATATATATATAATTAAATTGAGAAGATTGAAAGTAATTTTTAAGATAGATAAGGATGATATTAATAATATATGATTGTTTTTAGATTATTTTTTTTATGATATTTGGATATTTGGTCAGTACTTATTTATTATTTGTAGAAGGTGGCTCTTTTAAGAAAAAAAATCATGAATTTTAGACATTTCATCAATACTTATTTATTATTTGTTGAAGACGGAATGGTCGAGGAGACCTTTCTACTTATCCTAATTTGACTAAGCTTATCTGACATTAAATTTTGCTGAGTAGGATAAAATGTGTGGTTACACATATTTAAAAGCGAGTGAACACAAAAGTTTGAACTAAAAAATATTAAAAAATTGTAGGAGTGGGGGTGTGGGGGGGGGGGAGATTATAGCAAAATAAAAAAGAATTAAAAAATACTTTTTTTCTTTTTTGAACTATATATATGAACAAAAGACGTAATACATAAATATGTCATTTAACTTGACCTCGGTTTGCATCTATGCTCTCCAACTTTTAGTGTGCACAAGTAGACACTTAAATTTTATGATGTGGAACAGGTATATACATGCGTCCTACGTGGCATAATACATGTAGGATACCGCGTCGGGCATGATTTTACATGTATGACTCTAATTAGGACGTGTGTATCTACTTGTTCAAATCTATACAAGTTTAAGTGCCTACTTGTGCACATCCAAAGTTGGAGGGCATAAATGCCAAATAAATCTAAGTTAAAGGACACATTTATGCATTATGCCTAAACAAAATGGTGATTCCTTAGGCAACATTTTGAACTTACTTGCTTATGAGAAGATAAAAATGTCACCTTTGAGCTGTACGATTCTAAAAATTAGAAGAAATTGAGTTCTTTCAAAAGATATTTCCTTTCAAGATAACCTTTTAATATTTATATTCCTATCAGATTATGCTTTCCCCAAAGAAATATCTTTGTGAGTGATCTTCGTAAGATTGAAGATAAAAAATAAGAAGTAATATCATTAGTTATAGTGTGGAACACACAAACGTTGATGATTTTAAAATATTTGTTTTGATTATGTTCAGGTGTTTATATAAAACATCACAAGTGCATGGGCCGGAATGTCAAATCTGAACAAGTACAAGAATTTTTCGGCCATTGCGTCTTTGTAAAATTTAGATATGTTGGAATAATAATTTAAAATTGGAGTAGGAATCCTAAGTTGTTTAGAATTATTATTTTTTGGTACTTATTTAATTAATGTCTCGTTAGGATTTGTTTTCCCTATTTTATATAGTAATAGGTTATCTAGTCCTAGTTTAATTTGGTTTCATACTTTTATAAATAAGGATGTTGCTGGTTATTTCAATAGACAGAAATATGCAGAAACATACGAAATAGATAGAACTTGAAGTAAGATTCAAGAACTTTTGATTTTATAAATAAAATATGATTCTTCAAATTGGTATTAGAGCTTCTACGATCCTGGTAGAGAATAAAAGACTTTTCGCTGCCGGCGGGCGGCTATGACCCATATAGGTTGCCAAATAAAATTCCTTGACTCAATTACTCGACATTTAGATAATTAAGAGTAAAATCCTAAAAATTTCTAAGTTAAG